>OX333078.1:34698422-34795922 GCA_946863875.1 Alloplasta piceator | reverse complement strand
AAAATATAAAACCGATCAAAAATTCCGATCAATTGTCATTCATCGTCACAAACCTCAAATTAATTACATCCCATCAACTTTAGCTAATAATTCAGTAAAATCATGCAATCCAAAAATACAAAACCGATCAAAAATTCCGATCAATTGTCATTCATCGTCACAAATCTCAAATTAATTACATCCCATCAACTTTAGCTAATAAAATTCAGCAAAATCATGCAATCCAAAAATATAAAACCGATCAAAAATTCCGATCAATTGTCATTCATCGTCACAAATCTCAAATTAATTACATCCCATCAACTTTAGCTAATAAAATTCAGCAAAATCATGCAATCCAAAAATATAAAACCGATCAAAAATTCCGATCAATTGTCATTCATCGTCACAAATCTCAAATTAATTACATCCCATCAACTTTAGCTAATAAAATTCAGCAAAATCATGCAATCCAAAAATATAAAACCGATCAAAAATTCCGATCAATTGTCATTCATCGTCACAAATCTCAAATTAATTACATCCTATCAACTTTAGCTAATAAAATTCAGCAAAATCATGCAATCCAAAAATATAAAACCGATCAAAAATTCCGATCAATTGTCATTCATCGTCACAAATCTCAAATTAATTACATCCCATCAACTTTAGCTAATAAAATTCAGCAAAATCATGCAATCCAAAAATATAAAACCGATCAAAAATTCCGATCAATTGTCATTCATCGTCACAAACCTGAAATTAATTACATCCCATCAACTTTAGCTAATAAAACTCAGCAAAATCATGCAATCCAAAAATACAAAACCGATCAAAAATTCCAATCAATTGTCATTCATCGTCACAAATCTCAAATTAATTACATCCCATCAACTTTAGCTAATAAAATTCAGCAAAATCATGCAATCCAAAAATATAAAACCGATCAAAAATTCCGATCAATTGTCATTCATCGTCACAAATCTCAAATTAATTACATCCCATCAACTTTAGCTAATAAAATTCAGCAAAATCATGCAATCCAAAAATACAAAACCGATCAAAAATTCCGATCAATTGTCATTCATCGTCACAAATCTCAAATTAATTACATCCCATCAACTTTAGCTAATAAAATTCAGCAAAATCATGCAATCCAAAAATACAAAACCGATCAAAAATTCCGATCAATTGTCATTCATCGTCACAAACCTGAAATTAATTACATGCCATCAACTTTAGCTAATAATTCAGGAAAATCATGCAATCCAAAAATGAAAAATCAATCAAAAATTCCAATTAATTGTCAATCGTCCCCGCAAACCTCAATTTAATGATATCCCATCGGGATCAGCCGACGATTCAACTGAAACATCATTTGATTCTGGTCATTGGTCTCCTCTGATTATTAGAGATGTTACATTTACCTTCTCCCTCTCTCTCTCTCTCTTCCATTCTCGCTCATTCTCCCTCTCTTCCATTCTCTCTTATTCTCTCTCTCTCTCTCTCTCCCTCTCTTCCATCCTCTCTCATTCTCTCTCTCTCCCTCTCTTCCATTCTCTCTCATTCCCTCTCCCTCCCTCTCTTCCATTCTCTCTCATTCTCCCGTTTAATTCGTGATGTACGATCATTAGGGGATTCATGTTATATCGGGATGTCCTGTTGCATCCCCCGTTCCGAATCGATGGGGTGAGCACGATGAGAATAAACTATTCGATTACGAACGCGTGCGTTTGTCCGATGAAAAGAGATGAATTGCAACAAGAGAGAGAGAGAGAGAGAGAGAGAGAGAGAGAGAGAGAGAGAGAGAGAGAAAGAGAAAGAGAGAGGGAGAGAGAAAAGAGAGGGAGGGGGAGTATGGAAATGGAAAGCGAGTTTCCCCCATGACGTTTCTCTCGTCTATACATTGTTTCTGCACACGTTTCGTGGGTCGTGCTCATTTGTGTTTCTCATTCCATCTCTCAAAGGCTCGCTTTTCTCCTTTCGATCGTATATAACGATTCTATCGTGCGG
This sequence comes from Alloplasta piceator, assembly GCA_946863875.1. Classification (NCBI taxonomy): domain Eukaryota; kingdom Metazoa; phylum Arthropoda; class Insecta; order Hymenoptera; family Ichneumonidae; genus Alloplasta; species Alloplasta piceator. Next base: position 34,793,930 of record OX333078.1, on the reverse strand, counting down.
CGCGTATCACGCATGCTAATCGAACGAGAACGCCGACACCAGCGCCGCCCTCGATGGCTCTCGGCGGCCGCTGGAACCGTACACATCGTGAATCACCGTATCGGACTCGCGCTCGAATGTAATTGCGAGGCTAAATACCGACATTTGCACCTCGAAAATGGATTCCAAACTTGCTCTGGCACGAATGGATGGAAATCAATAAAATTTTGACAGTAACATCAGAATTATGGCACCAATGGAGCCCCACTAAAATTTATTCGAAATAAAAATAAAAAAATTACAGATCTGATTATCATCAGGAATCTGTAATTGAAAATATCAAATTATAATGTTTCTACTGCATTTCGGCTAAAACCAAGAGTGGGGCTCCATGGCGAACACTAAAGTACGAATATCGATACGTCTTCGACATTATTTTATGAAAAAACCGCGACGTAAGTTTGGAATCCAAATGACGAGATAAATGTTGATAAATTTAGTGTATTATCGAAAAACAAAATGGCGAAATCAAATTCACAGAAATCCGAAAGAGGGCAGCCCCGTGTGAAATTCTCATGATATAAATATTATTCTCATCAGATTCTACCCAAACTGTCTGACAAGTCAATGGCAATTAACGAAAACGTTGATTTATGTCTCCCGTTTGCATTTTGCAATTCATTCATCATTCATTCATAAATTTAATTGATATTCATCCACCGGTATTGGAAAAAGTTTGGACAGCGATTTGGAGTCGATAATATAGGACTTCAGAAATAATGTCGGTATTTAGCCTCGCCTTAAAACCGGCACTTTCACCACGCATTCGCATCTCGTAATGCAAATCGTTCTCGTATGGAAATTCGCACGGAGATTCTCCATAGACTGCAGATTTTATTATCCGTTTGATAACTAATAATTAAATAGTAATAATGAAATATCATAATAATAATAATAAAATATAATAATAAATAATAATAATTTTTAATTAATAATTATTGATAACTAATAACAATTTAGGTAAATATTTTATATCAGGTAATAATTTCTTCTGATACAAAAAATAATCTCAAGTTTTTATAAAATTGTCAAAAAAATTGAATCAATTATTTTATTAACTTCTCCTGATACAAAAAATCAACGCTACGTTTTAATTCATTTGATCAAAAGAATTTAAATTTTCGCATTAATTTCTTCCAATGAAAAAAATAATCTCAAGTTTTTATAAAATTGACCAAAAAAATGAATAAATTTTTGTATTAACTTTTACTGATACAAAAAATCAACTCTAAATTTTATTTCATTTGGCCAAAAAAATTTTTTTTAAATTAATTTCTTCTAATACAAAAAATCAATCTTAAATTGTTATAAAATTGGCCGAAAAATTAAATCAATTTTTGTATCAACTTCTGCTGATGAAAAAAAAAATTAACTCTAAATTTTAATTCACTTGATCAAAAGAATTGAAAATGTTGTATTAATTTCTTTTAATACAGCAAATTAATCTTAAATTTTTATAAAATTGGCTAAAAAATAAAATTAATGTTCGTGTTAAGTTCTCCTGATACAAACAAAATTAACTCTAAATTTTAGTTCACTTGATCAAAAGAATTAAAAATTTTGTATTAATTTCTTCTAACACAAAAAATCAATTCTGAATTGTAATTCGCTTGACCAAAAGAGTTTAAATTCTCATATTAACTTTTATATTACCGCACAAAAAATAGATATTCAATAAATATATTCAAAAAAATATATAGCAAAAATAATGGAATGTTATTTGCAAATTTCTAATTTCTTTTTTATTTCTCCCATTCTTTCCAATTTCAATTTATTACAAGACATAGATTATTTTTCAATAATCTCGAAAATAAAATCCTCCAATCGTTTTTCTCGAGGTTATATTTACTCCCAGAATTCAGGCACCCTCCTCAATGTTTATTTGCCCTACTTTTCCCTCGTGACAATTTTTCTTCCCTCTCGTTTCTCGCGGGGAGTTTCGTACTTCGGTTTTTTGGGGTCGAAAAATATGACGAATCCCCCGAAACTTTTTCATGCAGCTCTATTATCTGGAAACAGCAAGATGATATCGTCGAGGGGTGGATCTGCGGCAAACGGAAATTGAACCAGTCCTCCATCCTCATTTTTCCACCCCCTGAGATCCATAAAATTCTGAGATATTTGGGCCATAAAAACAATATATCGTAGGGCACTCCGTCAGAAATGGATTTCGTTTTCCATATACACTGCGATCTCGATTCTCGACACCTCGATCTTTGCAATTGCAGCGTGGTGGGAGAAGCGCCAAGCCAATCGCGTGAGGCCGCCGTCAGCTACCAGCGGCGCAGAGACGGTTCTGTGCAATGTGCGCAACCCCACTTCTTGCAAGAGCCGGTCTCGCACAATTCCGATTATCGAGGTCGCAGTGTAACTTTGTTCAAGTACCCCCCCCCCCCCCTTCACGATGGGAGGGGGGGGGGGGGTCTTGGACAATATCACGTGTATTTTTTTGATGCTTTTTTCACAAAACTTAGCATATTTGAGATTTTTTTTAAACTTTTACCGACAAGTGATAAATTTATTTATGTTAATAGAATTAACGATTTTTCACCGTGAAAATTGTTAGGAACTGTGAATTAGATTGAAAAATTAAATATTTTTGTTGCATTTAAGCGATGCGAATTTCAGCATCATATTGGTTCTTACTAATTGTTGATAAAACAGAATATATTATATGAGGCATTCCATGTCAAATCGACCACTTTTAAACCCGACCCCTTTCGATTAGGCTGAAATTTTGTTTTCCTTTTCTACCCAATTAAAAACATTTTTTAGAAAATTTTCCAATTTTTTTATCCAACCCAAAAAAAAAGCTTTTGAAGATTTTTTGGGTTTCCCACTTTCAAACTCACGCTATGGATTTCTAAAATGTCAGAGAAGCCCAAAAAATGTCGATCCCCCCCCCCCCCCAAATTACGCAGTTCTTTACTTGAGGGGAGGGATTTTGTATATTATCCCATATTTCACGTGCCCATGTCAACGATAAAGAACTTGGGTTGCCATTCGACATTGGTGAAGCGCTAACACACCATATCTATACAGGGTGTACCAGGGGTGAAGGTCAATAGCGTGAGGGTAGATTCGTGACGTGATATCGAGTAGAAAAGTCCTATCCCATTTTTGATATTTTGAACCCCTGACTTGTTATTAATGTTTGAAATCAGCCAATGAGATGCGTTCGGCTCACAGCTGATCTCAATGAGCGCATCTAATTGGCTTATTAAAAAAATTAATAACAATTCAGGGGTTCAAAATACGAAAAAATGGCAAAGGACTTTTCTATTCGATATTTCGTCACGAATCTAGCCTCACGGTATTGACCTTCACCCCCAGGACACTCTGTATCTTTTGTACAAAATGCGACACAGAGAGATCTCCCTACCGATCCGTCTGGATATGACAATGTTCCGGCCATTACAGTGCATGAAGAGAAAGGGCCGAGAAAGAGAAAGAGGGAGAAAGGGCCGAGAGAGAGAGAGAAAGAGAGAGACGAGATCGGGAACTTTATCTCTCCATCGGGGTAAAAAGGGACCAGAGAGGGTGCGCAATAAGCAGGATCCCCTCGGGCACACACGCGGTTAAGGGGGACGACGAGAAGGAGGGAGGGGATCCTCGCCGAGGACCATCATCATCGCGAGAGCACGAGGAATAGAACAAAAGTATGAGAGTGCGTGGTCGGATGATGCAAACGCGACGGAGGAACAATGTCACGAGACGCGTAGACACATGTACATTGCAAACGAAGAGGGGATGATAAATTCAGGGTGAAAAAAACAGCTGACGAAGGAAAAAGTGGGAAAATAATGTTTAAAAAAACAAAAAACAAAGATGGAGCCATTTAAATAAAAAACTGAGGACATGAAAATTAAATAATTTATCTTAGGGGGTATTTTGGTCTAGAATTTTGAAAGAAAATTTTTTTTTGCATATTCTGGAAGTTTAGACCTCTAAGAATATATCTTCGAAAGAAAACTTTTTAATTCCAATAATTTACGGAGTTACCATAAGTTAAACGGTAGTAAAGTTATGAGCGCTTGAAATTTTGCTATTTTGGAGTTTCCAAAAGGTCGACCAAAAATAGCAAGCAATTTTTTTTTTTAATTTTCATCGTTTTCAAATCTTATTTTAATGGCAAATTCATCGCTGATTACCAATCAAGCAGAATTTTAGTTGAAAAAAAATGTATTAATGAGAAAAAGCATAAAAAAATATCTTTCTTTATGAAAATGCATAAAAATTTTGAGCTGAAAACAAATTGAAAAAATGTTGCAAATTTTTGAAGGTTTTCAATTTTAACGTTTAAACTTTGCAAATTCATCATGCAAATATCAGATGTTTTAAAGTCAAGACAATCTAGGTTTTTCACAAATCTTTTATATTTTTTTCTAGACAAGAAATTCCATGAAAAGTTATTAAAAAATCTAATGCAAGAAATACAAAAAAATCATTTGGAAGAACCGCAAAAAAAACTTGCAAATCGGAAATTTGCACATCGCCTCCTCATTATTTTTTCGTATTTACAAATCCTCCTTTATGAGGAAATGTTAGTAAATTTTAGTAAATGTTAGCGTCACGATTTTGGCTTCCTCATAGAGGAAGCTTTGTAAATACGGAAAAATACTCTGGAAACGATGTGCAAATTTCCAATTTGCAAGTTTCTTTTACTACCTCTGGTTATCGGAGTAATAAAACGGCAGCTTTGTATCGTACAATTTTCGATCAAGCTTTTTTTTGAAATTTTCAAAAATTCATAAAATTTGCACGGTTCGAGCAATTTTTGCAAAATTGAATACCAAGTAACTTTTTCCATTAAACTGCCATTATAGAAATTTTGAGCCTGATTTAACGAAATACGTGCAAGCCAGAGCGATCATGCGCTTTCCCAAAAAATTTAAAAATTTATAAATCACGAACCCCTTGAGCAATTTTCGCGAAATTCAATACCAACAATATTTTTCACGCAAACTATCGGTATAATTTTTTTTAACCCGATATCGCAAAACTTGCGGATGCTAGAGCGATCAAGCTTCTTCTTTGAAAATTTCAACATCGCATAAAATTTGCACGGCTCAAGCGATTTTTGCAAAATTGAATACCAAGTAACTTCTTTTATTGAACTACCATTATAAAAATTTTGAGCGTGGTATCGCGAAATAATCGCAAGCTAGAGCGATCACGCGCTTTTTGCAAACAATTCAAATTTTTATAAATCACGGGAAAGAAAAAAAAAAAAAAAAAAAGCCGAGCACTCTTATCGCTCTGCACAGAGTGATTGGGGTTTTTACGAGAGTGAAACAACAGTTATTGACAGTTTGAGTTTTTGTTGAAAAAAATTTTATTCCTGAGAAGAAGCAAGAAAAATTTTAAAAAATATATATTCTTTCATGAAAACTCCTCTTGGATTTCGAATTTAGAGGAGAAAATCATTCATATGAAAAAAATAAATTGGAAAAAGGTTGCAAATTTTTGAAGGTTTTCAATTTTAAGGTTTAAATTTTGCAAATTCATCATACAGAAATCAGATGCTTTGAAGAGTTGAAACAATCTAGGTTTTTCACAAATCTTTTATAATTTTTTTTGAAACAAGAAATGCCATCAAAAGTTATTAAAAAATCAAATGCAAAAAATACAAAAAAATAATTTAGAAAAACAGAAAAAAACAGAAAACTCGTGAGTTACTTCATGATAAAAATTTTAATGGAATTTTCGTGTGAGTCACATCCATACATTTTTTAAAAATTTTCATTTTTTTCCGCGGTTTTAAAATCCTCACGTGGCTACAAAACATTAGTTATCAGGATGAACCAAACGACGTTCTCCAAGTTTACTCACGACATTTGCGGGGAAAGAAAAAAAAACAAATCAGCCATAAGGGAGCGAAGTTATGAACACTTGATACTAAAAAAAATATTCAAATGCCGAGCACTTTTTTCACTCTGTACAGGGCAATTTTGAATTTTTACAGGAGTGAAGCAAGAGTTATTGATAGTTTGAGTTTTTGTTGAAAAAAATGTTATTCCTGAGAAGAAGCAAGAAAAATTTAAAAAAATATATATTCTTTCATGAAAACTCCTCTTGGATTTCGAATTTAGAGGAGAAAATCATTCATATGAAAAAAATAAATTGGAAAAAGGTTGCAAATTTTTGAAGGTTTTCAATTTTAAGGTTTAAATTTTGCAAATTCATCATACAGAAATCAGATGCTTTGAAGAGTTGAAACAATCTAGGTTTTTCACAAATCTTTTATAATTTTTTTTGAAACAAGAAATGCCATCAAAAGTTATTAAAAAATCAAATGCAAAAAATACAAAAAAATAATTTAGAAAAACAGAAAAAAACAGAAAACTCGTGAGTTACTTCATGATAAAAATTTTAATGGAATTTTCGTGTGAGTCACATCCATACATTTTTTAAAAATTTTCATTTTTTTCCGCGGTTTTAAAATCCTCACGTGGCTACAAAACATTAGTTATCAGGATGAACCAAACGACGTTCTCCAAGTTTACTCACGACATTTGCGGGGAAAGAAAAAAAAACAAATCAGCCATAAGGGAGCGAAGTTATGAACACTTGATACTAAAAAAAATATTCAAATGCCGAGCACTTTTTTCACTCTGTACAGGGCAATTTTGAATTTTTACAGGAGTGAAGCAAGAGTTATTGATAGTTTGAGTTTTTGTTGAAAAAAATGTTATTCCTGAGAAGAAGCAAGAAAAATTTAAAAAAATATATATTCTTTCATGAAAACTCCTCTTGGATTTCGAATTTAGAGGAGAAAATCATTCATATGAAAAAAATAAATTGGAAAAAGGTTGCAAATTTTTGAAGGTTTTCAATTTTAAGGTTTAAATTTTGCAAATTCATCATACAGAAATCAGATGCTTTGAAGAGTTGAAACAATCTAGGTTTTTCACAAATCTTTTATAATTTTTTTTGAGACAAGAAATGCCATTAAAAGTTATTAAAAAATCAAATGCAAAAAATACAAAAAAATAATTTAGAAAAACAGAAAAAAACAGAAAACTCGTGAGTTACTTCATGATAAAAATTTTAATGGAATTTTCGTGTGAGTCACATCCATACATTTTTTAAAAATTTTCATTTTTTTCCGCGGTTTTAAAATCCTCACGTGGCTACAAAACATTAGTTATCAGGATGAACCAAACGACGTTCTCCAAGTTTACTCACGACATTTGCGGGGAAAGAAAAAAAAACAAATCAGCCATAAGGAAGCGAAGTTATGAACACTTGATACTAAAAAAAATATTCAAATGCCGAGCACTTTTTTCACTCTGTACAGGGCAATTTTGAATTTTTACAGGAGTGAAGCAAGAGTTATTGATAGTTTGAGTTTTTGTTGAAAAAAATGTTATTCCTGAGAAGAAGCAAGAAAAATTTAAAAAAATATATATTCTTTCATGAAAACTCCTCTTGGATTTCGAATTTAGAGGAGAAAATCATTCATATGAAAAAAATAAATTGGAAAAAGGTTGCAAATTTTTGAAGGTTTTCAATTTTAAGGTTTAAATTTTGCAAATTCATCATACAGAAATCAGATGCTTTGAAGAGTTGAAACAATCTAGGTTTTTCACAAATCTTTTATAATTTTTTTTGAGACAAGAAATGCCATTAAAAGTTATTAAAAAATCAAATGCAAAAAATACAAAAAAATAATTTAGAAAAACAGAAAAAAACAGAAAACTCGTGAGTTACTTCATGATAAAAATTTTAATGGAATTTTCGTGTGAGTCACATCCATACATTTTTTAAAAATTTTCATTTTTTTCCGAGGTTTTAAAATCCTCACGTGGCTACAAAACATTAGTTATCAGGATGGACCAAACGACGTTCTCCAAGTTTACTCACGACATTTGCGGGGAAAGAAAAAAAACAAATCGGTCATAAGGAAGCGAAGTTATGAACACTTGATACTAAAAAAAATATTCAAATGCCGAGCACTTTTTTCACTCTGTACAGGGCAATTTTAAATTTTTACAGGAGTGAAGCAACAGTTATTGATAGTTTGAGTTTTTGTTAAAAAAAAAATTTATTCCTGAGAAAAAGCGAGGAAAATTTAAAAAAATATATTTTTTCATGAAAACTCCTATAAAAATGGTGCGTTCTTGGATCTCGAAATTAGAGGAAAAAATCATTCATATGAAAAAAATAAATTGAAAAAATGTTGCAAATTTTTGAAAGTTTTCAATTTAGAAATTTAAATTTCGCAAATTCATCATGCAAAAACCAGATGTTTTAACATTAAGACAATCTAGGTTTTTCATAATTTTTTTTTTCTAGCCAAAAAATTTCATGAAAAGTTATTAAAAGCTCCATGTAATTCAAATTAAATTTATTTCAAATTTTATTTTATTTTATTTTAATTTTATTCATTTCGTCTTATTTTCTTTTATGATAAAAATTTAAATCGAACTTTTGTATGAGTCACATATCTATGAATTAAAAAAAAAACTTTTTCCACGATTTCAAAATCCTCGCGTGGCTACAAAAGATTAGTTAAAAGGATGAAGCAAACGGCATTTTCCAAGTTTACTCACGACATTTGCGGGAAAAATAAATAAAAAATCAGCCATAAGGAAGCGAAATTATGAGCACTCGACACTTAAAAAAAATGCTTAAATACCGAGCACTCTTATCACTCTGTACAGAGCGATTTCGAATTTCTACCGGAGTGAAGCAACAGTAGTTTGTGCTCGAATCTTAGCTCGAAAATTCAAAATGCGCTTGTGTAAGTACAGTATTTAATATTGATTCAATCAAATTTAACTTTTACCTTTTTCATTAGAAATTTATTTATAACTTTTTCTTTTTCAATTTATTCATTCTATTGTCCCCAATCTCAACTTGCGCGTAAATAAAGTAAGACTTCCCACTTGTTACATCTTAATATGGGACATTGCATGTCAAATTGACCAATAGTTGGAATCAACCCCTTTCAATATCGATGAAATTTGGTCAGAAGTTTTCTTCTATCATAAAACAAAGTTCTACCAAATGAAAAAAATAAAATAATTTTTTTTTCGAAAGTTATGCAAAATTTAAAGTTTCATCGTTTTTTCAATTTTTTTTTTTTCAAGTATCTCAATACTATTACAGTTACGAAAAAAATCGTTCTAAGTTCGTTATAAAAAGTGTACTTGGGACCACGAAAAAAAAAAATATTCCGACAAATTTTTTTGAAAAATGATGAATTTGGAGAATTTTGAATTTTTAAAATTCGTGAAAATCCACGATCAACATTAAATTTTTTTTACATTTATTTTATAATACCTTGTACTGATCTTAAAAGATCCTGAAATTTTCAGAATTTCGTTTTTTGTTTTGTCGAAAATATGAAATTTGGAAAATATTTTTTTTAATAATTTTTACTCCTCAAAAATACAAAATTACATTATTACTCAACTTTACTTAACTTGACCCATGCAGAAATTCTTTAGGGATTCCCTAGGTCCGAACTAATCCCGATCGGGATTTTTCATGGATTCCCCAAAACGGATCTCCCTGTTGGAATCCAGATTGTATCAGATTTAAATCTTCGAAGGTTTAAGAAAAAAAAAATTTTTACTAACATTAATTTAAACTTCATATATTTGAAAAAAAAACACTTTTCTAAAAATTTCGGAATCTTTTAAGATTAGTACAAGGTATAAGGTAACAAAAAATAGAACCTAAAAAATTAATGTTGATCGTGGATTTTCACGATTTTTTTAAATTCTCCAAAATTATCATTTTTCAAAATTTTTTTTCAGAATATTTGTTTTTTCGCAGCCCCAAGTAGACTTTTTAAAAAGAACCCAGAATAATTTTGCCGTAAATACAATAGTTTTCGAGATATTTAAAAAATAAATATGAAAAATTGAAAAAATGGTAAAATTTTGAATTTTGCATAAATTTCGGAAAAGTTTTTTTATATTTTTTTCCTTCGGTAGAACTTCGTTTCATGATAAAAGAAAACTTCTGACAAAATTTCATCGAGATCGAAAGGGGTCGATTCCAACTATTGGTCGACTTGACACGTAATGGCGAACATGTAAGAAAATCTATGCGTTTAACGAAATAATGAAGGCTTCACAAACTCTGTCATAGTTTGTATAATCGGTATTATCGCATTGAGCTCGACAAATTGCAATGCCGAGCCTCAAGGAAACCCGGAGACGTCCGACAATGTTCCGAATGGGAGAATCAGTGTCGATTTAGAAAGAACACTGGAAAGGCTCGAGCAAATGACAAATGAGGACAAATTAAAGGCCTTCAACGAACTTACGTACGCTGTCAACAACTTTTCTCTCAATTTGTACAAAGTAGGATTTTATAGATGTAATTGTTACCATACGGAAATATTAATCAATATTAATTAATATTAATCAATATTAATGAATTTTTATCAATATTAATCAATATTAATCGATATTAATCGGGTGGGGGTCGAAGAGTTGACTAACCAATATTTTGAACGGCCGAAATCCCGAATTTCACGATTACGAGCGTTCGAATAACGAAGCGCCGAAATCCCGAACGCCAGAAAAGCGAAAGCGGAGACAGCCGCCCCATGCATAAGAGAGAGAGAGATGCGCCTCCTCTCTCTCTTACGCACGGGGCGGCTCTCTCGACTTTCTCTTTTCTGGCGATCGGGATGTCGGCGCTTCGTTATTCTAACGCTCGTAATCGTAAAATTCGGCATTTCGGCCGTTCGAAATATTGGTTAGTCGACTCTTCGACCCCCTCCCTATTGATCAATAGTAATCGATATTAATCGACATTAATCAATATTTATCGATATTAATCAATATTAGTCCATGTCAGTGTGTGATTTTTTTTTTTTCACGAAGCGCTATGTGAGCGACAACCGAACCAATTTCGTTCTATTTGGTTACGGAGTTTTCGAAATATTGAGTGCAATGGCTTGGGCGACCCCTGATCAACATACGAAACGGCAGATTCGTAACATTCTCAAACTTCCGGGGAACAAACGTAGCATTTTCGCAGGGTTGGAAGAAATGAATCGTAGATTGCATAAGTCACGCACGGTAATAAACCAACTATATTTCACGCACTCGGAATCGGCGATAACATCAGACTTCAAAAATCTTAGTGGAAGGATATATTCTTCAGAGTTTTTCACTTCTGACGGGGGTATGTTACTGGGACGAAAGAACCTTTCAAGTTTATTTTCATCTTCGTTGTCAGAATAAAACGGGCCTTGATTGCCAAATTTTCGTTGTAATTGAACCCCGGAATTAAAAGAAAAAGTATAGAAATTTCTTTACTCTTTAAGGATGCTTTGCCTCTACATTCCCTGCAGTCAAACGTTTTATCTGAGTGAAATTTCCGGACTTCGTAATACACTAAATATCTGAAAAAAATTCAGCAACATTTGGCATACTATAAACAACAATTATAGATAATAATACTGCCCAAAAGTTATTAATAAATTGTTTTAATAAATATTTATTCAATCATTTTTCGGTAAGTTCTGTTTTTTCTCAAAGAAATCGAATGCGTTAATTTTTCCGAACGCATATGAATTTTTTCAGAATTTTCTCTCAATTTTGAAATATTATAAAAAACATTCTGAAATACGAACAAAAAAACTGCCAATTTAGTATATGGGTCATTGCATGTCAAATCGACCGATAGTTGAAATCGAACCCTTTCGATTTCGATGAAATTTGATCAGACGTTTTCTTTTATCATAAAACGAAATTCTACCAGAGGAAAAAAATCATTTTTTTTTCGAAAATTCAAAATCTCACCATTTTTTCAAGTTTATTTTTTAAATATCTCGAAAACTATGATAGTTACGAAAAAATCGTTCTGGGTTTGTCTTAAAAAGTATACTTGAAGCTACTGAAAAAAAATTATATACCGCAAAAAAAATTTGAAAAATGATGAATATGGAGAATTTTGAGTTTTTTAAAATCGTGAAAATCCATTAACAACATTAGAAGTAAAAAGGAAAAAATATTTTTTTACCAAAATTCGAAAAATTATAATTTTGAAAAAATTTGAGGATCTTTTATGTTCAGTACAAGGTATTATATAGAAAACATTGAACAAACAATTTAATGTCGATCGTGGATTTTCACGATTCTTTAAAAATCAAAATTTTCCAAATTCATCATTTTTCAAAAATTTTCTTCGGAATATTTTTTTTTCGTAGCCCCAAGTATACTCATTAAGACGAATCCAGAACAATTTTTTTGTAACTATAATAGATTTCGATATATTTAAAAAATAAACTTGAAAAATTGAGAGATGATGAAATTTTGAATTAAAAAAAAAATTTTTTAATGTTGCTTCCTCATAAAGGAAGCTTTTTTCCTTTGTAGAACTTCGTTTTACGATAAAGGAAAACTTCTGACCAAATTTCATCGAAATTGAAAGGGGTCGATTCCAACTATCGGTCGATTTAATTTGGAATGACTCATATGTTTTTGCATACAGGTTTATCATGAGCTTTGAAAATTTTGAAAGACACTGGGCCAAAGAATACATAAATACGGGCGATCTAAAAATTTCAAAACAGGAATTTCAAAATAGAGAGAAAATTCGATTTGTTAAAGAAAGAAAAACTTACCGATAAATTGTTGAATAATTATTCGTTTAAACAATTTATTAATAACTTTGAGCGATTATTATTATTGATAATTGTTGTTTATGGCATAGATAATGTCGCTAAATTTTTCAAAGTGAAGATGAAAGAAGAGAAAAGAGTACAAAATTTCTTTACTCTTTAAAGTTATTATTTAACGATATTTGTTCGTTTGCAAAATAGCATCACCTGGAACCGTGCTTATTGAGTCCGAATCGAGCTTCTTTTGCGACATCGAATCACAAGAAAATATATATCCTGTGGTGTTTATGAATGTTGACGGTACGGAACCAAAAGACTACAATGAGTATGTGCTAATGAGAGGAAAACACCGGTACGGTCAGTTGCCAGAGATTGAAGCAACGTTTGTCGAGATTCCGTGCGAGGTAAATTCATTGTTACTGTAAATCATATAATCTCGCGAAAGCGAAATCAATTGGAACGAAAATTGCAGCAGAACAATCGTCCAAGTAACGACGAGGAAAATGTTGGATCAGCTAGGATGTTCATGTTATTTCCGAATCGTGCGAATGATTTTGACAAGATGGAGAAGAATATCGGGAAATTAAGCATAAATAAACTTCTCACCGGCGACTTAAATGACGTGAAGATTTATTTTCCGCTCATCTGGGCACTATACCACAAAAGGATAAATAATAGCTTGATCAATGTGAGACTCATAAACGACAAATGACTGATTCTTTTATTGACGTGGATACGTCTATGTTTTCATTTGTAATAATGGTCATTTCGTGAACAGGTTGATATAGATGAGCGCCATCTGTTGGTGCACAAGTGAACGACGTCGATAAGTACGAGATCTACTCATCGACAACGCGCGATATAGCAGATCTCATACTTATCGACTTTATTGTTTGAAACATTAATTCGTATTGTTCTTTAAATTGCCCGAATATCATATTTTATATCGACGTATCCACGTAAAACTTATAGCTGTGTATGAGGCGTTCTATGAAAAATAAATATATTCAAGTTTTTCAAACTGTCCGATTCGGAATGAAACGCCCCATATACAGTCAACCAGGAATTTTACATCGATAAATCGTATCCAATATTTTTTGGCAGATGGGACTGACGAAAATATTCGACGGAACTGCCGATTTCTCCGGGATAGCGCCGAAAATTAAGATTCTAGATCCTTTGGCAGCTCATAGAGTGCTCCTCAGTGCAAAGAACAGTGAGTTCATTGAGCTTCTCTTATTATCATGAGTTTATATCACATTAAAGCGATTTCAAATGTTATTCAGAAATTCTTCGTCAATAACGAAAAAAATGACTTTCTTACCTCCTTTTTTTAGGTGTAGTTGATATTCCGACAATCATCGAAAATATTCCCAAAGTGATCGTCAAGCGCCCTTTTATCAGTATCATTACTATCAACGATGACAATCCGTTGATTATTCACATGGTTCGCAGTATTTTCTATGAAGAAAACTAAAATATATGGATCATTCCATGTTTCGTTTAAAATAAACCGCGTAATTTTTTTGTTTATCGATCGCCGGTAAGATTACCGACTGAGCCTGAGAGTTGCTACGACCTCATGGCAGATTTTGTATCTTCGTCTCATTAATTCAATATATCAGTAATATTAATGTGTTTCATACGCATAACAAGTGTATTATTTAATACCCACCAAAAATTGGCCCTTCGAAAATAAAAAGAATCATCGATTCGAAAAAGTGGACCACTCGCACCACACGCAAAATTTTGTGGCGGGCACATCTCCAAAGAAAACACTTGGCTCAAGAAAATGCCAACCAGAAATCATCGTGCTTACGAGCATCACAAAGAAACATCACGCAAGAGGGCAAGCCGACAAAAAACCCGAATCATCGCAGCGTTCGCAACGCGGCTCCCTTGAAACAACGCATGTCGGACGACCGACGCATTAGCACGTCAAACAATCGTCGCAGTATCATCGCCGGCAGTGTTGCCAGGCCGCGATGGATATAATTCTTCACATGGCGCCTTGAAAATTCTTTAGATTTCTTTAGTCACGTTAAGGGACGCTCGAGCCATTTCCTATCTTACCTATAGTCGAGATTCCTTACCGACAGTCGAGATTGCCGGTAAAACAGCGCATATCAAGACCACGGTCGTACATACAGGTCTTGCAACGACGGTGGTGGGGGAACGTCGCCTTAGCGTCCACTTTTTACCTCGACTTCTCGCTGCAAGGGCCGCGCTACTAGCGGGGTCCTGTACTGGGCAAGCGCGCTGCGCATGAAATCCTAACCTATTTTCTCATATGAAAATATGCATAAATCCTTCCAAACTAATAAAAGATAGGAATAAAGCAATTAACATTAATAATTATTATTTCTTGTCACAAAAAACCACAAAAATCGAAAATATCATGCACGCAAGCCGTTCACCGTTGCCGCAGATTTAAGGTGTGAGGTTATGTTTCACATATAATACCCCTACACTAGCGACTCGCTGTGGCGTCACCACGCACTAATTCGTGGACGCTAAGGCGACGTTCCCCCACCACCAAAATTTGGCTTCGTTCCAAGACTCAAACTCGAATGCGTTAACTCAAAATGCGAATTTGTATGGTCCGAGAATCGTAATTTTTAAGAGAAGGCTAAATACCGACACTACGCTTCGAAATCGCCATCCAAACTTGCTCTCATACGAATGAATGGAATTCAATAAAATTTTAACAGCATAATCGGAATTATGGCACAAATGGAGCCTCACTAAAATTTTTTTGAAAAATCTAAAAAAAAATTATAGATCCGATTACCATCAGGAATCTGTAAACGCAAATTTTGCACTATGATGAAATTTATAAATTTACTTGCAAATAACAAAAACGTCTCACCATTGAAAAATTTTTGGGTTTCCCACCTTCAAACTCACGCTATGGATTTCTAAAATGTCAGAGAAGGCCAAAAAATGTCGATCCCTCCCCCCCCCCCCAAATTACGCAGTTCTTTACTTAAGGGGAGGGATTTTGTATATTATCCCATATTTCACGTGCCCATGTCAACGATAAAGAACTTGGGTTGCCATTCGACATTGGTGAAGCGCTAACACACCATATCTATACAGGGTGTACCAGGGGTGAAGGTCAATAGCGTGAGGGTAGATTCGTCACGTGATATCGAGTAGAAAAGTCCTTTCCCATTTTTTGATATTTTGAACCGCTGACTTGTTATTAATGTTTGAAATCAGCCAATGAGATGCGTTCGGCTCACAGCTGATCTCAACGAGCGCATCTAATTGGCTTATTAAAAAAATTAATAACAATTCAGAGGTTCAAAATACGAAAGAATGGCAAAGGACTTTTCTATTCGATATTTCGTCACGAATCTAGCCTCACGGTATTGACCTTCACCCCGAGGACACCCTGTATCTTTTGTACAAAATGCGACACAGAGAGATCTCCCTACCGATCCGTCTGGATATGACAATGTTCCGGCCATTACAGTGCATGAAGAGAAAGGGCCGAGAAAGAGAAAGAGGGAGAAAGGGCCGAGAGAGAGAGAAAGAGTGAGACGAGGTCGGGAACTTTATCTCTCTATCGGGGTAAAAAGGGACCAGAGAGGGTGCGCAATAAGCAGGATCCCCTCAGGCACACACGCGGTTAAGGGGGACGACGAGAAGGAGGGAGGGGATCCTCGCCGAGGACCATCATCATCGCGAGAGCACGAGGAATAGAACAAAAGTATGAGAGTGCGTGGTCGGATAATGCAAACGCGACGGAGAAACAATGTCACGAGACACGTAGACACATGTACATTGCAAACGAAGAGGGGATGATAAATTCAGGGTGAAAAAAACAGCTGACGAAGGAAAAAGTGGGAAAATAATGTTTAAAAAAACAAAAAACAAAGATGGAGCCATTTAAATAAAAAACTGAGGACATGAAAATTAAATAATTTATCTTAGGGGGTATTTTGGTCTAGAATTTTGAAATTTTTTTTTTTTTTTGCATATTCTGGAAGTTTAGACCTCTAAGAATATATCTTCGAAAGAAAACTTTTTAATTCCAATAATTTACGGAGTTACCATAAGTTAAACGGTAGTAAAGTTATGAGCGCTTGAAATTTTGCTATTTTGGAGTTTCCAAAAGGTCGACCAAAAATAGCAAGCAATTTTTTTTTTTTAATTTTCATCGTTTTCAAATCTTATTTTAATGGCAAATTCATCGCTGATTGAGAATCAAGCAGAGTTTTAGTTGAAAAAAAAAATGTATTAATGAGAAAAAGCATAAAAAAATATCTTTCTTTATGAAAATGCATAAAAATTTCGAGCTGAAAACAAATTGAAAAAATGTTGCAAATTTTTGAAGGTTTTCAATTTTAACGTTTAAACTTTGCAAATTCATCATGCAAATATCCGATGTTTTAAAGTCAAGACAATCTAGGTTTTTCACAAATCTGTTATATTTTTTTCTAGACAAGAAATTCCATGAAAAGTTATTAAAAAATCTAATGCAAGAAATACAAAAAAATCATTTGGAAGAACCGCAAAAAAAACTTGCAAATCGGAAATTTGCACATCGCCTCCTCATTATTTTTTCGTATTTACAAATCCTCCTTTATGAGGAAATGTTAGTAAATTTTAGTAAATGTTAGCTGTCACGATTTTGGCTTCCTCATAGAGGAAGCTTTGTAAATACGGAAAAATACTCTGGAAACGATGTGCAAATTTCCAATTTGCAAGTTTTTTTTACTACCTCTGGTTATCGGAGTAATAAAACGGCAGCTTTGTATCGTACAATTTTCGATCAAGCTTTTTTTTGAAAATTTCAAAAATTCATAAAATTTGCACGGTTCAAGCAATTTTTGCAAAATTGAATACCAAGTAACTTTTTCCATTAAACTACCATTATAGAAATTTTGAGCCTGATTTAACGAAATATGTGCAAGCCAGAGCGATCATGCGCTTTCCCAAAAAATTTAAAAATTTATAAATCACGAACGCCTTGAGCAATTTTCGCGAAATTCAATACCAACAATATTTTTCACGCAAGCTATCGGTATAATTTTTTTTAACCCGATATCGCAAAATTTGCGGATGCTAGAGCGATCAAGCTTCTTCTTTGAAAATTTCAACATCGCATAAAATTTGCACGGCTCAAGCGATTTTTGCAAAATTAAATACCAAGTAACTTCTTACATTAAACTACCATTATAAAAATTTTGAGCGTGGTATCGCGAAATAATCGCAAGCTAGAGCGATCACGCGCTTTTTGCAAACAATTCAAAATTTTATAAATCACGGGAAAGAAAAAAAAAAAAAAAAGCCGAGCACTCTTATCGCTCTGCACAGAGTGATTGGGGTTTTTACGAGAGTGAAGCAACAGTTATTGATAGTTTGAGTTTTTGTTGAAAAAATTTTTATTCCAGAGAAGAAGCAAGAAAAATTAAAAAAAATATATATTCTTCCATGAAAACTCCTCATGGATTTCGAATTTAGAGGAAAAAATCATTCATATGAAAAAAATAAATTGGAAAAAGATTGCAAATTTTTGAAGGTTTTCAATTTTAAGGTTTAAATTTTGCAAATTCATCATACAGAAATCAGATGTTTTGAAGAGTTGAAACAATCTAGGTTTTTCACAAATCTTTTATAATTTTTTTTTAGACAGGAAATGCCATTAAAAGTTATTAAAAAATCAAATGCAAAAAATACAAAAAAATAATTTAGAAAAATAGAAAAAAAACAGAAAACTCGTGAGTTACTTCATGATAAAATTTTTTCTTTATACCTCGGTCGAAAGTACGTATTTCCGGCATCGATTTCGCGGCAGAAAGCCTAAGATTCGTGCATTGGTCGAACTTCACGCACATCCTCCGTAGCAACGGGAGCAAAAATTTTTTTATGCACACCGGTACGTCAGACTGCCGTGACTTCCGCCTGTCACTTGTCCTAATCGTGTTTTTTCTTGTATCTATGTACAATCTCGAAGCTGGTCCCTTTTAATTAATCAGTATTACGAAATGATCTCAACTGAAGAAACCGTGGACGAGGAAGAGATCTCAAGAGATTTTGATGCAGAGGCAAAATTAATAATAGAGACAGAAACGTTACCAACGAAGTCTGCTGATCGGTATAAACTGGTCTACGATGTCTATAAAAAATGGCAAATGGAAAACCAAAGTTCTCTGTCAAGTTCAGAAGAAACTAATTTAGTTGTATACTTCAAAGACTTGAGTAAAAAGCTGAAGCCTTCAACATTATGGAGCATTTGGTCGATGTTAAAAAAAACATTGAATGCAAAAGAAAATTTTGATATTGGCAAATTTCAAAATTTGACCTGTCTGATCAGGAATAACTCGAAAGGTTATAAACCAAAAAAATCTTTGGTTTTCAAGTGGGATGAAATTATGCAATTTATGAACAATGCATCAGACCACACCCACCTAGTTTCGAAGGTAAGAATTGATATTCCTTTTTATCAAATTCTTGATTAACTTATATACTTATTTTTATAATAATTTCAGGTTATCCTTGTATTTGGGATTTGTGGAGCTCTTCGATGTGATGAGCTCACTAAACTCAAAGTGCAAGATGTAGAAGAACTTGCTAACAAGTATCTTGTGTCTATTCGCGATAAGAAAAATGATACTCCTCGCCAGTTTATAATTGGAGAACTTTTTTTCGGACAAGTCAAGCAATACACCTCGATGAGACTCAAGGAATCATTTACCGACAGATATTTTGTCCAGTATCACAATGGAAAAATTCAGCGACAAGTCATCGGGAGAAATAAGATTGGAGATACACCACACTCTATAGCTTCCTATTTAAATCTATCCAACCCAAAATTATATACTGGGCATTGTTTCCGAAGAACCGGCGCAACGTTGTTATCTAATTCTGGGGCTAATACAACCATGCTCAAGCAACTAGGAGGATGGAAGTCAACGAGCATTGCACAAGGTTACTCTTATTAATTTGATTCGATTGTTGACAATACTTATTTACAAATAAGTAAATTATATAAAAATTTAATTCTCTATTGAATATCAAAATAATTCTTATTTTTTTAATACAAATTTCATTTATGGACAATACACTTATTTACAGGGTACGTAGAAAATTCAATGAATAATAGGGAAAAAATATATGAGAGCATAACCCTTGCATCCGTATCTGCTCAAAATAATCCACAACCATCGACTAGTTCCTCCACAAACGACTGTTCAGCTGAAGTAATAGCTAAAAAAAATGATGTAAAGTCTACAGATGCAGTAAAGGAGTGTGATAACTTATCTGATGAATTTGACATCAATGACGAGGATTTGGCTAAAATTGATAATCTGGATCAACCTGAAGTCCTAAATAGATCACTGACACCTTTTTTGACAACAGCAAACAATAAAAAAATACTTGTAGTCAATAATAGACAATCGACACCACCTACACATTTTTTAAGAAAACCACCAATTAAAGTTTTTCTACAAAAATCAGAGAATACCCCACCGCAAAATCAAAGTAACGTTATTAAAACTGGAATTCATCATCATGCAAGTGAACAAATATCGAGATCTTCATCGAACAATCCATCTGCTAACAAAAACCCATGTAATGTATATGAAAACTGCATTTTTCATGGAAATATTGTAAACAATTTTTATTATTCATGTGATCACGTAAAGAGTGATAAAAATTAAAATATGCAATAAAATTCATTAACAACAATACAATCATTTTATTCTTTCATTACCTAGAAATATAACCTATTCATTTTTTTAAATATTAATTTATAGGTTTGAATTTTTTTTGTTTTGTTTAAACGATGATTACTTTTGATTTTCTTTTGTATTTGATGCCTGCCCCCCCGACCAGCAGCACTCGCTTCGCTCGTGCGGCAAATGTCGGGGGCAGGCATCAATACGTGTTAAAACGTACATATATCGATTATAAAAACATAATGTATCTCCGTACTTTCGACCGGGTATGAAGAAAAGTAGTATACACTACACGGGCAGAAGTTTGAAAGCCCTGAACAGCGCGCCAGATGCCCTCGGCTTCGCCTCGGGCATCATGTCGCGCAGTGCAGGAATCTCAAACTTTCTGCCCTTGTAGTGTAATATACTATTAATGGAATTTTCGTGTGAGTCACATCCATACGTTTTTTAAAAATTTTCATTTTTTTCCGCGTATTTAAAATCCTCACGTGGCTACAAAACATTAGTTATCAGGATGAACCAAACGACGTTCTCCAAGTTTACTCACGACATTTGCGGGGAAAGAAAAAAAACAAATCGGTCATAAGGAAGCGAAGTTATGAACACTTGATACTAAAAAAAATACTCAAATGCCGAGCACTTTTTTCACTCTGTACAGGGCAATTTTGAATTTTTACAGGAGTAAAGCAACAGTAATTGATAGTTTGAGTTTTTGTTGAAAAAATTTTTATTCCTGAGAAGAAGCAAGAAAAATTTAAAAAAATATATATTCTTTCATGAAAACTCCTCTTGGATTTCGAATTTAGAGGAAAAAATCATTCATATGAAAAAAATAAATTGGAAAAAGGTTGCAAATTTTTGAAGGTTTTCAATTTTAAGGTTTAAATTTTGCAAATTCATCATACAGAAATCAGATGTTTTAAAGAGTTGAAACAATCTAGGTTTTTCACAAATCTTTTATAATTTTTTTTTAGACAAGAAATGCCATTAAAAGTTATTAAAAAATCAAATGCAAAAAATACAAAAAAATAATTTAGAAAAATAGAAAAAAACAGAAAACTCGTGAGTTACTTCATGATAAAATTTTTAATGGAATTTTCGTGTGAGTCACATCCATACGTTTTTTAAAAATTTTCATTTTTTTCCGCGGTTTTAAAATCCTCACGTGGCTACAAAACATTAGTTATCAGGATGAACCAAACGACGTTCTCCAAGTTTACTCACGACATTTGCGGGGAAAGAAAAAAAACAAATCAGCCATAAGGAAGCGAAGTTATGAACACTTGATACTAAAAAAAATACTCAAATGCCGAGCACTTTTTTCACTCTGTACAGGGCAATTTTGAATTTTTACAGGAGTAAAGCAACAGTAATTGAAAGTTTGAGTTTTTGTTGAAAAAATTTTTATTCCTGAGAAGAAGCAAGAAAAATTAAAAAAAATATATATTCCTTCATGAAAACTCCTCTTGGATTTCGAATTGAGAGGAAAAAATCATTCATATGAAAAAAATAAATTGGAAAAAGGTTGCAAATTTTTGAAGGTTTTCAATTTTAAGGTTTAAATTTTGCAAATTCATCATACAGAAATCAGATGTTTTAAAGAGTTGAAACAATCTCGGTTTTTTACAAATCTTTTATAATTTTTTTTTAGACAAGAAATGCCATTAAAAGTTATTAAAAAATCAAATGCAAAAAATACAAAAAAATAATTTAGAAAAATAGAAAAAAACAGAAAACTCGTGAGTTACTTCATGATAAAATTTTTAATGGAATTTTCGTGTGAGTCACATCCATACGTTTTTTAAAAATTTTCATTTTTTTCCGCGGTTTTAAAATCCTCACGTGGCTACAAAACATTAGTTATCAGGATGAACCAAACGACGTTCTCCAAGTTTACTCACGACATTTGCGGGGAAAGAAAAAAAACAAATCAGCCATAAGGAAGCGAAGTTATGAACACTTGATACTAAAAAAAATACTCAAATGCCGAGCACTTTTTTCACTCTGTACAGGGCAATTTTGAATTTTTACAGGAGTAAAGCAACAGTAATTGAAAGTTTGAGTTTTTGTTGAAAAAATTTTTATTCCTGAGAAGAAGCAAGAAAAATTAAAAAAAATATATATTCCTTCATGAAAACTCCTCTTGGATTTCGAATTGAGAGGAAAAAATCATTCATATGAAAAAAATAAATTGGAAAAAGGTTGCAAATTTTTGAAGGTTTTCAATTTTAAGGTTTAAATTTTGCAAATTCATCATACAGAAATCAGATGTTTTAAAGAGTTGAAACAATCTCGGTTTTTTACAAATCTTTTATAATTTTTTTTTAGACAAGAAATGCCATTAAAAGTTATTAAAAAATCAAATGCAAAAAATACAAAAAAATAATTTAAAAAAATAGAACAAAAAAACAGAAAACTCG
This sequence comes from Alloplasta piceator, assembly GCA_946863875.1. Classification (NCBI taxonomy): domain Eukaryota; kingdom Metazoa; phylum Arthropoda; class Insecta; order Hymenoptera; family Ichneumonidae; genus Alloplasta; species Alloplasta piceator. The sequence goes on along the minus strand of OX333078.1, from coordinate 34,771,188 downwards.
TGAGTAACTTCATGATAAAATTTTTAATGGAATTTTCATGTGAGTCACATCCATACGTTTTTAAAAAATTTTCATTTTTTTCCGCGGTTTTAAAATCCTCACGTGGCTACAAAACATTAGTTATCAGGATGAACCAAGCGACGTTCTCCAAGTTTACTCACGACATTTGCGGGGAAAGAAAAAAAACAAATCAGCCATAAGGAAGCGAAGTTATGAACACTTGATACTAAAAAAAATATTCAAATGCCGAGCACTTTTTTCACTCTGTACAGGGCAATTTTGAATTTTTACAGGAATGAAGCAACAGTTATTGATAGTTTGAGTTTTTGTTAAAAAAAAAATTTATTCCTGAGAAAAAGCGAGGAAAATTTAAAAAAATATATTTTTTCATGAAAACTCCTATAAAAATGGTGCGTTCTTGGATCTCGAAATTAGAGGAAAAAATCATTCATATGAAAAAAATAAATTGAAAAAATGTTGCAAATTTTTGAAAGTTTTCAATTTAGAAATTTAAATTTCGCAAATTCATCATGCAAAAACCAGATGTTTTAACATTAAGACAATCTAGGTTTTTCATAATTTTTTTTTTCTAGCCAAAAAATTTCATGAAAAGTTATTAAAAGCTCCATGTAATTCAAATTAAATTTATTTCAAATTTTATTTTATTTTATTTTAATTTTATTCATTTCGTCTTATTTTCTTTTATGATAAAAATTTAAATCGAACTTTTGTATGAGTCACATATCTATGAATTAAAAAAAAAACTTTTTCCACGATTTCAAAATCCTCGCGTGGCTACAAAAGATTAGTTAAAAGGATGAAGCAAACGGCATTTTCCAAGTTTACTCACGACATTTGCGGGAAAAATAAATAAAAAATCAGCCATAAGGAAGCGAAATTATGAGCACTCGACACTTAAAAAAAATGCTTAAATACCGAGCACTCTTATCACTCTGTACAGAGCGATTTCGAATTTCTACCGGAGTGAAGCAACAGTAGTTTGTGCTCGAATCTTAGCTCGAAAATTCAAAATGCGCTTGTGTAAGTACAGTATTTAATATTGATTCAATCAAATTTAACTTTTACCTTTTTCATTAGAAATTTATTTATAACTTTTTCTTTTTCAATTTATTCATTCTATTGTCCCCAATCTCAACTTGCGCGTAAATAAAGTAAGACTTCCCACTTGTTACATCTTAATATGGGACATTGCATGTCAAATTGACCAATAGTTGGAATCAACCCCTTTCAATATCGATGAAATTTGGTCAGAAGTTTTCTTCTATCATAAAACAAAGTTCTACCAAATGAAAAAAATAAAATAATTTTTTTTTCGAAAGTTATGCAAAATTTAAAGTTTCATCGTTTTTTCAATTTTTTTTTTTTCAAGTATCTCAATACTATTACAGTTACGAAAAAAATCGTTCTAAGTTCGTTATAAAAAGTGTACTTGGGACCACGAAAAAAAAAAATATTCCGACAAATTTTTTTGAAAAATGATGAATTTGGAGAATTTTGAATTTTTAAAATTCGTGAAAATCCACGATCAACATTAAATTTTTTTTACATTTATTTTATAATACCTTGTACTGATCTTAAAAGATCCTGAAATTTTCAGAATTTCGTTTTTTGTTTTGTCGAAAATATGAAATTTGGAAAATATTTTTTTTAATAATTTTTACTCCTCAAAAATACAAAATTACATTATTACTCAACTTTACTTAACTTGACCCATGCAGAAATTCTTTAGGGATTCCCTAGGTCCGAACTAATCCCGATCGGGATTTTTCATGGATTCCCCAAAACGGATCTCCCTGTTGGAATCCAGATTGTATCAGATTTAAATCTTCGAAGGTTTAAGAAAAAAAAAATTTTTACTAACATTAATTTAAACTTCATATATTTGAAAAAAAAACACTTTTCTAAAAATTTCGGAATCTTTTAAGATTAGTACAAGGTATAAGGTAACAAAAAATAGAACCTAAAAAATTAATGTTGATCGTGGATTTTCACGATTTTTTTAAATTCTCCAAAATTATCATTTTTCAAAATTTTTTTTCAGAATATTTGTTTTTTCGCAGCCCCAAGTAGACTTTTTAAAAAGAACCCAGAATAATTTTGCCGTAAATACAATAGTTTTCGAGATATTTAAAAAATAAATATGAAAAATTGAAAAAATGGTAAAATTTTGAATTTTGCATAAATTTCGGAAAAGTTTTTTTATATTTTTTTCCTTCGGTAGAACTTCGTTTCATGATAAAAGAAAACTTCTGACAAAATTTCATCGAGATCGAAAGGGGTCGATTCCAACTATTGGTCGACTTGACACGTAATGGCGAACATGTAAGAAAATCTATGCGTTTAACGAAATAATGAAGGCTTCACAAACTCTGTCATAGTTTGTATAATCGGTATTATCGCATTGAGCTCGACAAATTGCAATGCCGAGCCTCAAGGAAACCCGGAGACGTCCGACAATGTTCCGAATGGGAGAATCAGTGTCGATTTAGAAAGAACACTGGAAAGGCTCGAGCAAATGACAAATGAGGACAAATGAAAGGCCTTCAACGAACTTACGTACGCTGTCAACAACTTTTCTCTCAATTTGTACAAAGTAGGATTTTATAGATGTAAATGTTACCATACGGAAATATTAATCAATATTAATTAATATTAATCAATATTAATGAATTTTTATCAATATTAATCAATATTAATCGATATTAATCGGGTGGGGGTCGAAGAGTTGACTAACCAATATTTTGAACGGCCGAAATCCCGAATTTCACGATTACGAGCGTTCGAATAACGAAGCGCCGAAATCCCGAACGCCAGAAAAGCGAAAGCGGAGACAGCCGCCCCATGCATAAGAGAGAGAGAGATGCGCCTCCTCTCTCTCTTACGCACGGGGCGGCTCTCTCGACTTTCTCTTTTCTGGCGATCGGGATGTCGGCGCTTCGTTATTCTAACGCTCGTAATCGTAAAATTCGGCATTTCGGCCGTTCGAAATATTGGTTAGTCGACTCTTCGACCCCCTCCCGATTAATCAATAGTATTATATCGATATTAATTGACATTAATCAATATTTATCGATATTAATCAATATTAGTCCATGTCAGTGTGTGATTTTTTTTTGTCACGAAGAGCCTTGTGAGCGACAACCAAACCAATTTCGTTCTATTTGGTTACGGAGTTTTCGAAATATTGAGTGCAATGGCTTGGGCGACCCCTGATCAACATACGAAACGGCAGATTCGTAACATTCTCAAACTTCCGGGGAACAAACGTAGCATTTTCGCAGGGTTGGAAGAAATGAATCGTAGATTGCATAAGTCACGCACGGTAATACAGCCCCAATATTTCACGCACTCGGAATCGGCGATAACATCAGACTTCACAAATCTTAGTGGAAGGATATATTTTTCAATGCTTGACAATTCTGACGCGGGTATGTTACTGGGACGAAAGAACCTTTCAAGTTTATTTTCATCTTCGTTGTCAGAATAAAACGGGCCTTGATTGCCAAATTTTCGTTGTAATTGAACCCCGGAATTAAAAGAAAAAGTATAGAAATTTCTTCACTCTTTAAGGATGCTTTGCCTCTACATTCCCTGCAGTCAAACGTTTTATCTGAGTGAAATTTCCGGACTTCGTAATACACTAAATATCTGAAAAAAATTCAGCAACATTTGGCATACTATAAACAACAATTATAGATAATAATACTGCCCAAAAGTTATTAATAAATTGTTTTAATAAATATTTATTCAATCATTTTTCGGTAAGTTCTGTTTTTTCTCAAAGAAATCGAATGCGTTAATTTTTTCGAACGCATATGAATTTTTTCAGAATTTTCTCTCAATTTTGAAATATTATAAAAAACATTCTGAAATACGAACAAAAAAACTGCCAATTTCGTATATGGGTCATTGCATGTCAAATCGACCGATAGTTGAAATCGAACCCTTTCGATTTCGATGAAATTTGATCAGACGTTTTCTTTTATCATAAAACGAAATTCTACCAGAGGAAAAAAATCAATTTTTTTTTCGAAAATTCAAAATCTCACCATTTTTTCAAGTTTATTTTTTAAATATCTCGAAAACTATTATAGTTACGAAAAAATCGTTCTGGGTTTGTCTTAAAAAGTATACTTGAAGCTACTGAAAAAAAATTATATACCGCAAAAAAAATTTGAAAAATGATGAATATGGAGAATTTTGAGTTTTTTAAAATCGTGAAAATCCATTAACAACATTAAATTTTTTGTTCCATTTTTTTTTATAATACCTTGTACCGATCTTAAAAGATCCTGAAATTTTCAGACAGGTGTTTTTTTTTTTAAAGTATGAATTTTTGAATATGGGTAAAAAATATTTGTTTACCTCCGAGTTAAGTAAAGTTTAGCAATCATGTCATTTTGTAATTTTAAGCAGTGAAAATTATGATTGCTCAACTCTACTCAATTTAGAAGTAAAAAGGAAAAAATATTTTTTTACCAAAATTCAAAAAATTATAATTTTGAAAAAATTTGAGGATCTTTTATGTTCAGTACAAGGTATTATATAGAAAACATTGAACAAACAATTTAATGTCGATCGTGGATTTTCACGATTCTTTAAAAATCAAAATTTTCCAAATTCATCATTTTTCAAAAATTTTCTTCGGAATATTTTTTTTTCGTAGCCCCAAGTATACTCATTAAGACGAATCCAGAACAATTTTTTTGTAACTATAATAGATTTCGATATATTTAAAAAATAAACTTGAAAAATTGAGAGATGATGAAATTTTGAATTAAAAAAAAAATTTTTTAATGTTGCTTCCTCATAAAGGAAGCTTTTTTCCTTTGTAGAACTTCGTTTTACGATAAAGGAAAACTTCTGACCAAATTTCATCGAAATTGAAAGGGGTCGATTCCAACTATCGGTCGATTTAATTTGGAATGACTCATATGTTTTTGCATACAGGTTTATAATGAGCTTTGAAAATTTTGAAAGACACTGGACCAAAGAATACATAAATACAGGCGATCTAAAAATTTCAAAACAGGAATTTCAAAATAGAGAGAAAATTCGATTTGTTAAAGAAAAAAAAACTTACCGATAAATTGTCGAATAATTATTCGTTTAAACAATTTATTAATAACTTTGAGCGATTGTTATTATTGATAATTGTTGTTTATGGCATAGATAATGTCGCTAAATTTTTCAAAGTGAAGATGAAAGAAGAGAAAAGAGTACAAAATTTCTTTACTCTTTAAAGTTATTATTTAACGATATTTGTTCGTTTGCAAAATAGTACCACCTGGAACCGTGGATATTAATTCCGATGTGAGCTTCCCTTGCACCATCCGATCACAAGAAAATATATATCCTGTGGCGTTTATGAATGTTGACGGTACGGAATCAAAAGACTACAATGGGTATGTGCTAATGAGAGGAGAACACCGGTACGGTCAGTTGCCAGAGATTGAAGCAACGTTTGTCGAGATTCCGTGCGAGGTAAATTCATTGTTACTGTAAATCATATAATCTCGCGAAAGCGAAATTAATTGGAACGAAAATTGCAGCAGAACAATCGTCCAAGTAACGACGAGGAAAATGTTGGATCAGCTAGGATGTTCATGTTATTTCCGAATCGTGCGAATGATTTTGACAAGATGGAGAAGAATATCGGGAAATTAAGCATAAATAAACTTCTCACCGGCGGCTTAAATAACGTGAAGATTTATTTTCCGCTCATCTGGGCAGAATACTACCACAGGCCTCGTAATAGCTTGATCAATGTGAGACTCATAAACGACAAATGACTGATTCTTTTATTGACGTGGATACGTCTATGTTTTCATTTGTAATAAGGGTCATTTCGTGAACAGGTTGATATAGATGAGCGCCATCTGTTGGTGCACAAGTGAACGACGTCGGTAAGTACGAGATCTACTCATCGACAACGCGCGATATAGCAGATCTCATACTTATCGACTTTATTGTTTGAAACATTAATTCGTATTGTTCTTTAAATTGCCCGAATATCATATTTTATATCGACGTATCCACGTAAAACTTATAGCTGTGTATGAGGCGTTCTATGAAAAATAAATATATTCAAGTTTTTCAAACTGTCCGATTCGGAATGAAACGCCCCATATACAGTCGACCAGGAATTTTACATCGATAAATCGTATCCAATATTTTTTGGCAGATGGGACTGACGAAATTGTACGACGGAACTGCCGATTTCTCCGGGATAGCGCCGAAAATTAAGATTCTAGATCTCTCGTTATCTCATAGAGTGCTCCTCAGTGCAAAGAACAGTGAGTTCATTGAGCTTCTCTTATTATCATGAGTTTATATCACATTAAAGCGATTTCAAATGTTATTCAGAAATTCTTCGTCAATAACGAAAAAAATGACTTTCTTACCTCCTCTTTTTAGGTGTAGATGATATTCCGACAGTCATCGAAAATATTCCCAAAGTGATCGTCAAGCGCCCTTTTATCAGTATCATTACTATCAACGATGACAATCCGTTGATTCTTCACATGGTTCGCAGTATTTTCTATGACGATATGGATCATTCCATGTTTCCTTTCAAATAAACCGCGTAATTTTTTTGTTTATCGATCGCCGGTAATATTACCGACTGAGCCTGAGAGTTGCTACGACCTCATGGCAGATTTTGTATCTTCGTCTCATTAATTCAATATATCAGTAATATTAATGTGTTTCATACGCATAACAAGTGTATTATTTAATACCCACCAAAAATTGGCCCTTCGAAAATAAAAAGAATCATCGATTCGAAAAAGTGGACCACTCGCACCACACGCAAAATTTTGTGGCGGGCACATCTCCAAAGAAAACACTTGGCTCAAGAAAATGCCAACCAGAAATATCGTGCTTACGAGCAGTGTTGCCAGGCCGCGATGGATATAATTCTTCAGATGGCGCCTTGAAAATTCTTTAGATTTCTTTAGTCACGTTAGGGGACGCTCGAGCCATTTCCTATCTTAACTGTAGTCGAGATTCCTTACCGACAGTCGAGATTGCCGGTAAAACAGCGCATATCAAGGCTACGGTCGTACATACAGGTCTTGCAACGACGGTGGTGGGGGAACGTCGCCTTAGCGTCCACTTTTTACCTCGACTTCTCGCCGCAAGGGCCGCGCTACTAGCGGGGTCCTGTACTGGGCAAGCGCGCTGCGCATGAAATCCTAACCTATTTTCTCATATGAAAATATGCATAAATCCTTCCAAACTAATAAAAGATAGGAATAAAGCAATTAACATTAATAATTATTATTTCTTGTCACAAGAAACCACAAAAATCGAAAATATCATGCACGCAAGCCGTTCACCGTTGCCGCAGATTTAAGGTGTGAGGTTATGTTTCACATAAAATACCCCTACACTAGCGACTCGCTGTGGCGTCACCACGCACTAATTCGTGGACGCTAAGGCGACCTTCCCCCACCACCAAAATTTGGCTTCGTTGTAAGACTCAAACTCGAATGCGTTAACTCAAAATGCGAATTTGGATGGTCCGAGAATCGTAATTTTTAAGAGGAGGCTAAACACCGACACTACGCTTCGAAATCGCCATCCAAACTTGCTCTCATACGAATGAATGGAATTCAATAAAATTTTAACAGCGTAATCGGAATTATGGCACAAATGGAGCCTCACTAAAATTTTTTTGAAAAATCAAAAAAAAAATTATAGATCCGATTACCATCAGGAATCTGTAATTGAAAATCTTGAATTATGAGACTTTTCACTGTATTTCGTCTAAACTAAGTGAGAGGCCCCATGAAGAACGCCAAGACACAAATATCAAGACGTTTTCGACATTATTTTATGGAAAAGACACATCGTAAGTTTGGATGGCGCATAAGGAGATAAATATCGATAAATTGTAGTTTTATCGAAACACGAAATGGCGAAATCTAGTTTACAAACGTGCGAGGGAGGGCAGCACCGTGGATTCTGACGAGTAACCTAATATTTTTGGGGCTCCAATGAATTCGTTGGAGTTAGTTGTGACGCGTTTTAGCCCGTTAATTATCAATTAATTGTTAATTAACTTATCCTCCTCTGAATTTTCAAAATTTAATAAATTTTCATTTACGGTTTTGGGAGAAAGACTGGACGACGGTGATAAGTCGATAATGTAGGGATTGAACGAAAATGGTATTTAGCCTCCTCTTAAGATCAAGTCAAGCACGAGACTGTCAATCCTTGATATCGACAAAGACGAGAGAATTAGTGAATCTAAAGCGCGCAAGAGCAACGTGCAAAAGTCAATTGACCCGTTTTGAAACGTACATCGATAGTGTTCGACCGGATTCAATAGAAGTTGAGCAATTGTCCACGAGACTCGAACGAGCCGAGGCTCGGATCCTTATATCAGTGTCATCATTACCAACGATGAGAATCCGTTGATTCTTCACATGGCTCGCATTGCTGCCGAATACGATTATTAAAATATATGGGTCATTCCGTGTCAAATCGACCAATAGCTGGAATCGACCCCTTTCGATTTCGATGAATTTTTGTCAGAAGCTTTCTTTCATCATAAAACAAAGTTCCACCGAAGGAAAAAGATTAAAAAATCGTTTTTTCGAAAGTTATGCAAAATGCAAAATTTCACAATTTTTCAATTTATCAAGTTTATTTGTTAAATATCTCGAGATCTATTATAGTTAACAAAAAATCTTTCTGGGTTCGTCTTAAAAAGAATACTTCGGGCTTCGAAGAAAAAAATATTACGAAAAAAAATGTTGAAAAATGGTGAATTTTGAGAATTTTGAATTTTTAAAAATCGTGCAAATCCATTCTCCACATTACATTTTTTGCTCAATTTCTTTTATACAATACCTTGCACTGATCTTAAAAGATCCTGATTTTTTCTAAATCGCGTTTGTTTATTTTTTAAAAACTATAGGATTGCTCAACTTTACTTAACATGAAGGTAAACCAAAATTTTTTTACCAAAATTTCATTTTTTTGAAAAAACAAAAAACGCAATTCTGAAAGTTTCAGGATCTTTTGAGATCAGTACAAGGTATTGTGTGAAAAAAAATTTAACCAAAAATTTAATGTCGATCGTGGATTTTTACGATTATTAAACATTCCAAATTCTCCAACTCATCATTTTTCAAAATTTCATTTCGGAAATTTTTGTTTTTGCAGCCCCAAGTATACCCTTGAAGACGAACTCCAAACGGTTTTTTCGTAACTAAAATAGTTTTCCCGATATTTAAAAAATAAACTTGGAAAATTGAAAAAAATGGTAAAATTTTGAATTTTGCATAACTTTTAATTTTTTTTTATTTATTTTTTTCCTTTCGTAGAACTTCGTTGTATGGTAAAAGAAAACTTCTGAACAAATTTCATGGAAATTGAAAGGGGTTGATTCCAACTATTGGACGATTTGACACGGATCGACCCATATACAATTCAGGATCTCGCAAAGTGAGAGAATTCATACGATTATGGCGACTGTACGAGAATTTCACAATTAGTGATAATCGGTGATAAGGAGAAAAAGTTTCTTCTTGTTCTTGTTTTGTACGAGAACATCGAACGATTCACTCGACAATTTCTGTTATCCACAAATTATGGGAAAAATAAATTGAATTTTGAAATATCCAAAAGCATCATTTTAAATATTCAAAAAAAAACCTGTATTTTCAAATGTCCAGAAGCATCGTTTTGGAAATATAAAAAAAAACCTGTTAGTGATTTATTTTCTGCTTATTATTCTCTTTAAACTTTTTTTTCTCTATTTCTCAAAATTGCGACCGGTACTCTCAAAATTGTGACAGGGAAACCAACAAAGATATGTCACTCTGGTCGACCAAAATTAACCCTGGCACAGGTATGAATATATATGAGGCATTCCATGCGGGTTCGAACGGTCAAATAGTTGTCCACTCTCAAAAACAATTGAAATTTCGTAAAATTATTTAATTATATGAAAAAGAGAAGTGTACATATTTTCCAAAATTTTTGGTTCGCATTTTTTGGATTTTTTCAAAGTTTCAAAATTTTCTATGTATCGTTATATCTTGAGAGCATACGATTAAACGGAAAAATGTTTCAGACAAAAAAGTTGCAGTTTTACATAAACTTTGTGACAAAAATTTTGTTTGAATTTTTCGACTTTAAAAAATGTGAAATATTTTTTTTCGGTCGGTATGTCAGTTTCGATTTATCTCGAAAAATTCCAGAAAATACTCTGAAGTGTGTACAATAGAAACGTATTTTTTTTAGATGGCTTGATTAGTTGTTCCAAAGCTATGCTTTGTTTTATTAATAATTTTTTTGTTTATTTAGAAAAATCAATTATCACGGCAAATCATACTCTCCCAAATTGTCTTTCTGAAATTTTTAGATAAAAACATCTACAACAATAATATTAATGTTTTGGAGCTTATTGGAGTAAAAACAAAAAAAAATATTATTAATAAAATAAAGCATAGCTTTGGAACAACTAACCAAGCCATCTAAAAAAAAAAAAAATACATGTCTATTGTACACACTTCAGAGTATTTTCTGGAATTATTTGAGATAAATCGAAACTGACGTACCGACCGAAAAAAAATTATTTTCGTATATTCTTGATGAAAATGGTCATTTTTTAGACTCGAAAAATTCAACAACAAAAATTTCACAAGGTTCATGTAAAACTGCAACTTTTTTGTCTGAAACATTTTCCTGTTTAATCGTATGCTTTCAAGATATAACGGTACTTGAAAAATTTTGACATTTTGAAAAAATAAAAAAAATGCGATCGAAAAATTTTGAAAAAATTTACACTACTCTTTTTCATATAATTGAATAATTTGACAAAATTTCAATTTTTTTGAGACTCGACTACTTTTTGACCGTTCGAAGCCGCATAGAATGCCCCATATATATACACATAGATTGACTCTGTAGGGTTTGCGGTAACAGACTCGGAGGACAGCGGACAAGCCGCGAGGAAATACGCATGTGTGTGTGTGTGTGTGTGCGTTCAAGGGAGGAATTTCATCCCTCTCTCCTTAAACCCTTATCACAATCCTTGCCACGAAATCTCTGCTAATTATCCTCCTCCCGTTAATCTATAAACGTCCTATCGTGTACAACACGAGTTTCTATAGAATCCCTCAGGAACTTCCTCATCAAACCTGCCTTTTCTCTTCACCTCCTCGCGGTGTCCTGCAGGTTCCTCCCATATATATATATATATTAGGGTGGTCCTTATTTAGGCTATGTTGTTTTTTCTGTTGACGATTGTGCTAAATCGGTTTTAAATAAATAAATGAAAATGCATACCAAATTTCAGCTTGATATCTCAATTTTAACCTGGCCCCCACGGCAGTCGAAGTTTTAAAGGGGAAATACGTGTATTTTATACGGTCAATGATTTTTACATTTTTTCAACTTGGTTAATATTGATTTAAAAATTTGAAACTCGGCACATGTATTGTTCATAGTATAAGGTATATTTGTAGTATTTTATCAGATTTTTCATTCTCGATTTTCCACATACCCTCCCGCTAAAAAGTTTGGACACATTTGTCGAATTTCGCACCACACTAAAAGTTTGATTGCGGAGTCAATAATGAAGATAGCTATATTTTCCAAGCGGCGTTTGAAAGAGGACATATCAACCTTCATTTTGCTTTTTTCGAAACTTCTCTACGATTTTTTTTGAGCCCGGTACGCACTTTTGAACATGGTCATTGGCCCGGTACGCACTTTTGAACATGGCCATTTGCCATGTTCAAAAGTGCCTACCGGGCTCAAAAAAAATCGTAGAAAAATTTCAAAAAAAGCAAAATGAAGGTTAATATGTCCTCTTTGAAACGCCACTTGGAAAATTTAGCTATCTTGTCTATTGACTTCGCAATCGAACTTTTAGTGTGGTGCGAAATTCGACAAATGTGTCCAAACTTTTTAGCGGGAGGGTACGTCGAAAATCGAAGATGAAAAATCTGATAAAATACTACAAATATACCTTATACTATGAGCAATATATGTGCCGAGTTTCAAATTTTAAAATCAATATTAACTAAGTTGAAAAAATGTTAAAATCATTGACCGTATAAAATACACGTATTTCCCCTTTAAAACTTTGACTGCCGTGGGGGCCAGGTTAAAATTGAGATATCGAGCTGAAATTTGGTATGAGTTTCTATTTATTTATTTAAAACCTATTTAGCACTATCGTCAAAAGGAAAAACAACATAGCCTAAATAAGGACCACCCTAATATATATATATATATGGGGCATTCCATCCCAAATCGGACAGTTTGAGAAACTTTTTTTTTATTTCCTCAATTTTTTTATATTTTTGAGTACCCATCAAAAGACCCTTGCTGTTAATTTTTGAGATTCTTTTGATTACCCGTTCAATAGATATCGAATTAACAAAAAAAACCGCGCTTTTTTTGGTATTTTGGTCATAACTTCTTTAATAATGGTCCAAATTAAAAGTTTTTTTTTTCAAAATTTTTGTTTTTTATGGCCTTTTCAGAAAAAAAATACAACAAAAATATTCGACGTGTTTTTGAATGAGTTTTTTTAGTTCTAAACTTTAAATCGCGTTTGTAAAAGTGAGTGTCATTTTTTTTTTTTTTTAATTTTTTGTTTCAAACATCTATCTATTCAACAATTTTTAAGACTAGTCTGATCGTGGAATTGATTGAAAATACGAAATTTTCGCTTGTTATCTAGTTAATATAAACTAGAAATCAACAAAATATTTCTTTACGGCAACTCAGTAATGTGTAAATTGGACTAAATTGTATCTGTAAATTGACGAAATAATTTTGCTCACCTCATATCTTATGGTTAACCAAATCCATTTGTTGAATTAATTATAGTTTTATTATTTCAAACAAATTAATATTGAATCAACTAAATTTTTATCAACTAAATGGATTTAGTTGAACGAAAATTCGTCGACCGGAAAACTCTCTGAAGTTTTTGCAACGTTAAAAAAAAATGCTTACGTTGATTGTACTTTAAATAAAATAATTGTAAAAAAGTTAAATTTTATCACAATAAAATCTGAGGAATAAACAATTGAAAAGTTTATTAACTTATTTTTTATTTTTTATTTATTTATTTATTTATTATTTATTTATTATTTATTTATTATTTATTTATTATTTATTTATTATTTATTTATTATTTATTTATTATTTATTTATTATTTATTTATTATTTATTTATTATTTATTTATTATTTATTTGTCCTTTATTTATCATTTATTTATTATATTAATAAATTATATTATTTATTGAAGTACGTAAATTATTAATTATCAGTCAAATATTTTTATCACAAAATGTCATAGAGTGAAAAATTTTGGCGCGGATTGTACTCGTTGCGCGTTCGCGCAACGGTTGACCCCGGCGATGCTTTAGTACGCGCCGGGTCGATAGATGGCGACGTCGACCGCGGCGCGTTACTCGCAATCGAAATATCAGCAGAGTGTATACATAATACAGAACGCGAGCCAGAGAAATCCGTGCCTTAAACTAATGAGTAAGGAAAATATAGAGCTTTGGTGACGCTTAGCTATGCTAAATTAAAGCGACCATATTTTTGAAGGGGAACAGGTCGTCCCAGAGGCTGCTCGATCTACTTTTTCGAGCGGCTCGGTGAAGCGATCTACCTCGAAAAGAATTCAAAAAAAAAATTTTTTTTCTCAGTTTATTTCTATTCGAATAAAATTTAATCACTAAGTTCATTAATTAATTTCGTGGTCAATCAGTTATCCAGAGTAATCAATGAAAAACGTCAATTTAAATTAAAACTTCAAAGAGCGCCTAAATATTGTAGAATAAAATTAATACAGTTAAAAATTAGAAACTCAAAAATAGCCTGGCAAATTTTTATTTTTCTATTCTTATTCAATCTTGAAATCATTGTTTTCATTTTAACTCAACTTGAAAAAAATTAAATTGCAATAAATTAAATCATTTCAAGGTCAATAAGTTTCCAGAGTAATCAATAAAAAAAGGTCAATTTGAATTAAACTAAAACTTTAAAGAGCCTAAATATTGAAGGGAAAAATTCAGTTTAAATTAGATACTCAAAAAATAGCCTGGCAAATTTTTCCATTTTTATTTGATCGGTGCAAAATCGATTAGCAATTAATACGCTAATTAAATAACATTGAAATCAATATTCTCGCAATACTTAAAAAAAATTAAATAATTTGAAATTAATTTCAAACTTGAAAAGAAACTTGGCACATTCTGATTTATTGAAAATCGAGGACGAAATTGAGGAACAACTTTCGAAATCAATAAATAAAATTAATCAAATACAAAATTAAATTAAAATATATTTTGTAAATAACAAAATATTAAGTTAATCATTTTTACGATTATTTAGCAATATTTTCATTTATTAAAAAAAATTGCGATGAAAAATAGTTCCAGTCAATAAAACGCTATCGATAGTTCCTCGATTTTACAATACTTCAAATGAATTTGAAGTCACGTATAAAATGATATGACATTATGACATAGGATCTATAAGTGTTTAATATTCAGCACGTGTATAACGTATGTTTCGTGGATGCAGAAACTTACGTCGGATCGAGCGTGACGAAAACACACGAGATTCTAATCTCCTCATAGACTCTCATGGTAAATTTTTTTTTCCCCATCCCATAACATAGAGAACCGGAAACTCGAGTGATACTCACCTCGAGGCTAAATACCATTTTTATTCAATCCCTACATTATCGACGTATCATCGTGTCGTCCAGTCTTTCTCCGACAACCGTGGATTAAAATTAATTAAATTTTGACAATTAAGAGGGGGATAAATTAATTAACAATTAATTGTCAATTGAGAGACTAAAATGCGTTTACAGCTAATGCCAACGAAATCATTCGAGCCCCCTAAATATTATAGGTTACTCGTCAGGATCCATGGTGCTGCCCTCACTCGCACGTCTGTGAACTACATTTCGCCATTACGTTTTTCAATAAAACTACAATTTATCGATATTTATCTCTTGATGCGCCATCCAAACTTACGGCGTGTCATTTTGATAAAACAATGTCGAAAACGTCTCGATATTTGTATCGTGGCGTTCTTCATGGAGCCTCACTCTTGGTTTTACCCGAAATGCAGTAAAAGTTTAATAATTTGAGTTTCTCAATTACAGTTTCTCGGTGGTAAATGAATCTGTAAATTTTTTTTTTGTTTTTCGACAAAATTTTAGTGAGGCTCCATTCCTGCCATTGTTCCGATGATGTTGTTAAAATTTTATTCAATTCCATCCATTTGTATAAGAGCAAGGTTGGATGGCAATTTCGAGGTTTAGTGACGGTATTTAGCCTCCTCTTAATCTCAGCCACGGCGTCACGTTTCATCGCGTGTTTCGAGACAAATACTAAAATCGTCTCACACAGTTTGGGGAAAACCTCGTGAAATTAAGGGGGCGTCCATTAATCACGTGCAGGGTTGCAAGTCATGCATTACTTTTTATAATGCATTTGCATTTTCATTAACCATTAACATTTAATGGTTAATAAAAATTATTTCCATTAACCATTAAATTTTCATTAACCATTAAATTATAATGGTCAATGGAAAATATTTCCATTAACCATTGAAATTTAATGGTTAATGAAAATAATTTCCATTAACCATTAAAATTTAATGATTAATGGAAAATATTTCTATTACTCCATTACTCCATTATATTAAACACTTATTTAATAGTAACAATTAAATGCATGATAGATTTAATTAAATTTGTATTCATTGGATCAATTACATTTATCGCATCATAAACTTTAGATTATTTGAATCTAAAAAATGACTTCAATACGAAATTATTTTTTTTTAAGAAAATTATTTATGGCATCATAAAGATGAGATTATTTGGATCTAAAAAATGACTTCAATACGAAATTATTTTTTTCGAACAAAATTATTTCTTTGCAATAAATTCATCATTATTTTACTTCTAAAAATATCTTTATTTAAATAGATTTTAATAAATTTGCATTCATTGGATTAATTAGATGTATTGCATCATAAACTTGAGATTATTTGAATCTGAAAAACGACATCAATATTGAATAATTTTTTTCGAACAAAATTATTTGTTTGCAATAAATTCATCATTATTTTACTTCTAAAAATATTCCTGTAGTACTTTCAATATTTATTGGATATAAAATTGATTGTGATTATTTTAAAAGAAGCTGTAGTGAAATAAATAACACATTATTTTATTCCAATAGAATATTTGTTTGGAATGATGAAATTTTTATTTCCTTCAAGCAAAGAACTATCATTTATATAGTATACTTTAATAGTATCCATAAGTTGTTAAAAATTGAAAAAATGGTTTTTTAAATGTTTTCTTATATTCGAATCTTCATAACTCTTAACTTTTTTCAAGTGCATAGTAGTAGTCGATAGCGTAATAGATAGCGCGTTAAGTAGTTAGGTAGGATAGGTATGATGGGTAGGTAGGGTCGATGGTTCGAATCTCGGTCGGACAGAGAAATTAGATCGGAGAATTGGCACAGATTTGTCTTTTTTTCTATTTATCTCTTTTTGGGATCACTAAACTATGCATATTAAATTATTTGGCAAGGGCTATATATTTTTTATAAAATGTTTAGCAACAATTAATAAACACGCATTTGATTGAATCAATCATTTTTCCTGTTGATTGAACTAATTTATTTGTTGATTCAACAAATTTTTTTTTCAGTGCTTCCTGTATCAAAAGACATGCATGTTTTGAATGATAAAATGTGTTCTTGATTCAAACAACATATTACATATAATTGATAACATATTGTTAGATTCAAGTAAATTCGTTTATTGAGTCAGAAATTTATGGAATTGACTGAAAAAAATGAACCAAGTAAATATATAAGGGAACCAATATAATATGTTTTGGCAAATAATGAAAAAAATGATTTTTTGCTTTCAAAACTTTAATTCATTGGTTCTAGTAATTTGTTCTCTCAGTGTATTTCATTTTTTAAAAAAATTATTTTTCTAGCGATTTTCGCATTCCTGGCACACACTCTGGCCTCCCCCTTAACAGTAATAACATAAAATTGATACGAGGGTCTAGTTTCAATGTACACACGACTGCATATTTTTACATCAATTATATAAATATATACGTTGCCTTTCACGATTTTTCATCTATTAAGTAACTTTTCACTCGAATGCCTTCAGGAATATGGCGCAATAAATGATTTTACGGTAATTATGCAATTGCGTTTGTGTAATTGATATTTTGACACCATAAAAACGCTAAAAAAATACAACAAAAATATCAACCTTTCAAAAATTAAATTTAATGATTTTAATATTATTTAAGTTCATTCAAAGTTTAATTTTATTTAATTTTATCAAGTTTAATAAGTTTTGGTTTTTTTTGTACTTTTTCGCAAAAAAAAATCAGCTGGTAGAAACTTTTTTGAACTCCTACTTCGACAAAAATTTTCACAAAACTGTCGATATTATTGAAAATCTATTGAAATTAATTTTTGAAAAACATGTGATTTTCAAAATTCAAAATTGAAATTAAATTTAAATTTTAAGTACAAATTTGAAATTGTAGTGCTGATTTATATCCGCATAAATATATTGACATCAGCAACTATTATTCATACATAAACAATAATTCAATAATTCGGATATTTTGAAGAGTCAATTCAACATTATTAATGACAATCAAAATTGTATATCATTAAATATGAACAATGTATCATTTTTTCTCTCAATTAAGCGAAAGCCCTCCAAACTTTCGAAATTACATTTTCTTTCATTTTGTGTAAATTGAAATTTCCATAGATACGATTATTCAACCTCCGCACGAAATAATATCACGTCCATCGTTCCGGAAAATACGAGACGTAGATTTTATATTTTATTTCTACTTTATCGCGTATGGAAATTGATGGAACATTTTTTGTCCCGCGACAAGACGAACAAAACCGTTGAACTCAACCGTCATATTTCCACGTACATTCATATATGTATATATATATATATATATATATATATATACTTGGCGTCGAGTCGCTGCCGCGACTCTTGATATATGGGGCATTCCATACCAATTTGATCTAGGTCTGACCCTCAACCCCTCAAATCTGGTTTTCGATTTTTCCTATCATTACTCTCACTCTATCAAGCAATTCCAA
Source organism: Alloplasta piceator (assembly GCA_946863875.1). Lineage (NCBI taxonomy): Eukaryota > Metazoa > Arthropoda > Insecta > Hymenoptera > Ichneumonidae > Alloplasta > Alloplasta piceator. The sequence goes on along the minus strand of OX333078.1, from coordinate 34,752,983 downwards.
TTTTTTTCAGATTTTTCAAAATAAATTTGAGTGCATCATGAATTTTTGAATTTTTTTTTCGAACACCTCGATGGCCGCAATCGAAAAATCTGAAAAAATTCTCAAAAATACAATGTCAGATATAAAAATTGTTGATGTAAAATTCATAATGTCTGGGCTTTTGCTTCAACTCGTTTTTAGTTTTTTTTCATTTTTTTTTTTGCTTAAAAAGCTAAAAAAAACGGGTTGAAGCAAAAGCCCAGACATTGTGAATTTTACACCAACAATTTTCATATCTCACACTGTATTTTTGGAAATTTTTACAGATTTTTCGATTCGACAATCGAGGTGTTAAAAAAAAAAAATTCAAAAATTCATGACGAGCTCAAATTTATTTTGAAAAATCTAAAAAAAATTGTAATTGCTTGATAGAGTGAGAGTAATGATAGGAAAAATCGGGAACCAGATTTGAGCGGTCGAGGGTCAGACCCAGGTCGAATTGGTATGGAATGCCCCGTATATATATATTTTTTATACGTGCCGTGGAATTTAAATTCGTACACGAGACTGAGGCTTGTAAATGGCATTTGCGCTTACGATTCGCTGAATTTCCAACCGAAAATCATCGTCAAACGACTCGACCCGTACAAATCGGCAAGGCCAATTTTTTTAAATTTTCTTTCGATTAAAAAAAATTAGAAGATGTTTTTCAAAAGGAAAGATTAATAAATAATAAAAATTTTAAAGGTGTGATATTTTTGATCCAACAATTAATAAACAATTTTTTATTCATTCAAACAAATTTAAGATAAAAATCAGATCAATAAAAATCGATAATTAATCATTTTTGTAAAATTTCGAGTTTTTTTTATTTGAAAAAATCGGAAATATGATTTATAAGAAAAGATTAACAAATGATGAAAATTTAAAAGATGCAATATTTTAGATTCAACAATTTGTTTTTTTCAAACTTTTTTATACAAACAGTTTTTTATTTATTAACAAAACCCTCCAATGAAAAACAGTAATGCCAATTTTTTTTTAAATATCCTTTGAATTAAAAAAAAAAACTGAAAAATATTATTTGAAAAAAAGATTGATAAATAATAAAAATTTTAAAGATTTGATATTTTAATTACATCAATTAATGAATTTAATAAAATTAAAGTTTGAAAATAAGATTCAACAGTTAATTTACTTCAAACTTTTTTATCCGAAAAATTTTGTATTGATTTAAAAAAATCCAATTTGATGACATTTTTCGAACAATTAACTGAGTTTCTTCAATGAAAAAATTGTTCTTCTAATTTCTACGTTTTCTTCAATGTATTTTTTTTCCTTTTCACATAGAAAATAATTTTGTAGAAATTCTGGAATTTTAAAATTCCAATGAAAAATTGAAAACAAACAAAAACATTCTCCCTCGGCGAATTAAAAAAAAAAAAAGAGCACGTGCGAAAAAATATGGCGGGGAAATTTGAAAAAAAAAACAGGAGAATTTAGAAATTCTGGAATTTCTAAATTCCATCGAGGGATTGAAAGAAAAAAAACTGCGATCAACGAAATTGCTTTTAATTGCCTCTCAGGGGGAATATTGAAAAATGAGAACGTGCGAAAAAATATGGCGGAAAAATTTGAAAAAAAAACAGGAGAATTTAGAAATTCTGGAATTTCTAAATTCCATCGAGGAATTGAAAGACAAAAAACGGCAATCAACGAAATTGCTTTTAATTGCCTCTCTGGGAGAATATTTTAAAAAAAACGAGAACGTGCGAAAAAATATAGCGGAGGAATTTGAAAAAAACAACAGGAGAATTTAGAAATTCTGGAATTTCTAAATTCCATCGAGGAATTGAAAGAAAAAAAAGGACTGCGATAAACCAAATTGCTTTTAATTGCCTTTCTGGGGGAAAATTTAAAAAAAACCGAGAACGTGCGAAAAATATGGCGGAGGAATTTGAAAAAAAACAGGAGAATTTAGAAATTCTGGAATTTCTAAATTCCATCAAGGAATTGAAAGAAAAAAAAGGACTGCGATGAACGAAATTGCTTTTAATTGCCTATCTGGGGGAATATTTCAAAAAAAAAAACGAGAACGTGTGAAAAAATATGGCGGAGGAATTTGAAAAAAAAACAGGAGAATTTAGAAATTCTGGAATTTCTAAATTCCATCGAGGATTTGAAAGAAAAAAAAGGACTGCGATAAACGAAATTGCTTTTAATTGCCTTCCTGAGGGAATATTAAAAAAAAAAACGAGAGCGTGCGAAAAAATATGGCGGAGGATTTGAAAAAAAACAGGAGAATTTAGAAATTCTGGAATTTCTAAATTTCATCGAGGAATTGAAAGAAAAAAACTGCGATCAACGAAATTGCTTTTAATTGCCTCTCTGGGGGAATATTGAAAAATGAGAACGTGCGAAAAAATATGGCGGAGAAATGTGAAAAAAAACAGGAGAATTTAGAAATTCTGGAATTTCTAAATTCCATCGAGGAATTGAAAGAAAATGACTGCGATAAACGAAATTGCTTTTAATTGCCTCTCTGGGGGAATATTTAAAAAAAACGAGAACGTGCGAAAAAATATGGCGTAGGAATTTGAAAAAAAACAGGAGAATTTAGAAATTCTGGAATTTCTAAATTCCATCGAGGAATTGAAAGAAAAAAAACTGCGATCAACGAAATTGCTTTTAATTGCCTTTCTGGGGGAATATTTCAAAAAAAAAAACGAGAACGTGTGAAAAAATATGGCGGAGGAATTTGAAAAAAAAACAGGAGAATTTAGAAATTCTGGAATTGCTAAATTCCATCGAGGATTTGAAAGAAAAAAAAGGACTGCGATAAACGAAATTGCTTTTAATTGCCTTCCTGAGGGAATATTTAAAAAAAAAACGAGAGCGTGCGAAAAAATATGGCGGAGGATTTGAAAAACAACAGGAGAATTTAGAAATTCTGGAATTTCTAAATTCCATCGAGGAATTGAAAGAAAAAAAAGGACTGCGATGAACGAAATTACTTTTAATTGCCTTCCTGAGGGAATATTTAAAAAAAAAAACCAGAACGTGCGAAAAAATATGGCGAAGGAATTTGGAAAAAAACAGGATATATCGAGAGTCTGGAGTTTCGAATTTCAACGTTGGGCAAAAATAACGATCTTGTAATTGCTGCGAAACACGCGAGACGGTATATCAGAAGCTTCGAGAAGAGGAATTAAAAACGAGCCCTTGCCGCACGTTTCACCCTGTGAAACGTGCATTTCACGAAATAAGTTCTCAAAAAAAATATATCTAGGTTTTTTTTCTTTTTTCTTCATCCAACGCTGGCCAAAACTCTTTTGGCACGCGATAAACTTGAATTCGACCGAAAAATCGCGAAAACGGTCCAACGGCAAATTAATGGCTGCTGTGAAGTTAAACCTGTAAAAGGTCAAATTGAAGTCAAATTTTTCCTCATTATCTAAAATTGGTACTAATTTATTTTTTATTTTATTTTTATTTCACTCTTAAATTTCTATTTTGTTTTTTTCATTGTCAAATTTCAAATTTGAATTTCATTTGCAGTTTATCCGAGAAGAAAATTACAGCCATTGTCAACAGTTATGTACTTCAAACTCGACTTCAAATTTCTTGAATTTTAATATAAATTCCATTTTTTTTCAATTGAAGTTTAAATTTTAATGGTATATTTTGAAAGCTGAGGATTTGGGGCGAGGTCAAAAATTGCTCAAAAAAGTATATTCCAGTAATTGTTAACAATTTTATTCGTAAGTTAACAAGTAATTGTTAACAATTTTAATTTCGTTAAGTTTTTTTTCCAATCCAAGTTGAACCACATTAAATTTTCGTTAAATTTTTTTTTATATAATACCTTGTACTGATCTTAAAAGGATCCTGAAATTGTCAGAAAGGTGTTTTTTGTTTTTTCAAAAATATGAATTTTTGAATTTTAAAAAATCGCGTAAATCCACAATCAACATTAAATTTTTGGTTAAATTTTTTTTTTATCATATCTTGGACTGATCTTGAAAGATCCTGAAATTTTCAGGATGGTGTTGCTTTATTTCCAAAATTTATATTTTTGAAACAAAAAAACACCATCTTGTAAATTTCAGGATCTCTTAATTTTGGTAAAAGAAATTTTTTTTTACCAAAATGCCAAAATTTAATTTTTTTCCTTTGGTAGAACTTCGTTTTGTTAAAAACGAAAACTTCTGACCAAATTTCATCGAAATTGAAAGGGGTCGATTCCAACTCTTGGTCGATTTAACATGGAATGACCCATATATATTGCATAATGACAGTCTTTGCATATGTATATATACGTTTGTGTGTGGCCATGCTTCCTGGACGAGTTCGAGGATCGTCATTAAACCATCCTCTTATTATTGTTAACGCCCTTATTAGTGACGTCGACGAGATTCAACGTAGCGTGCCCTGTAATTTATCACGCGATACCTTCTCTGTCTCTGACATACTATCGGCTATCGGATACGCGTGTCCTCACACATGAAATTATGGGACTTTGAGTATGAGCGAAAGTACCAAACGAAGCTGGACTCTCGTCCCACTAAATTAATCCTTTAAGGGGTTGCATGCGTTTGAAAATTAAAAAAAAAAAAAATTATTTTTCTATCTAATAGTAAAATGTGTCTAGAATATTGTCCCAAAAATTCAAGTCAATCGGAGTAAAAGTCTGGAAGAGAGAGTCTTTGGAAATTCTCCTCATTTTCTGAAAACATTTCTAAAAACACTATTTTTGAAGATTTCAAAAAATCCATTATTTTATTTTTCTATCTAATAGTAAAATGTGTCTAGAATATTGTCCCAAAATTTCAAGTCAATCGGAGCAAAAGTCTGGAAGAGAAAGCCTTTGAAAATTCCCCTCATTTTCTAAAAACATTTCTAAAAACGACATTTTTGGTGATTTCAAAAAATCCATTTTTTTATTTTTCCATCTAATAGTAAAATGTGTCTAGAATATTGTCCCAAAATTTCAAGTCAATCGGAGTAAAAGACTGAAAAATAGAGCCTTTGGAATTTCCCCTCATCTTCTAAAAACATTTCTAAAAACACTATTTTTGAAGATATCAAAAATTCATTTCTTTATTTTTCTATCTAATAGTAAAATATGTCTAAAATATTGTCCCAAAATTTCAAGAAAATCAGAGTAAAAGTCTGGAAGAGAGAGCCTTTGGAAATTCCCCTCATTTTCTGAAAACATTTCTAAGAATACTATTTTTGAAGATTTCAAAAAATCCATTTTTTTATTTGTATATCTAATAGTAAAATGTGTCTAGAATATTGTCCCAAAATTTCAAGTCAATCGGAGTAAAAGACTGAAAAAGAGAACCTTTGGAATTTCCCCTCATCTTCTAAAAACATTTCTAAAAACACTATTTTTGAAGATATCAAAAATTCATTTCTTTATTTTTCTATCTAATAGTAAAATCTGTCTAAAATATTGTCCCAAAATTTCAAGAAAATCAGAGTAAAAGTCGGGAAGAGAGAGCCTTTGGAAATTCCCCTCATTTTCTGAAAACATTTCTAAGAATACTATTTTAAAAATTTCGAAAAATCCATTTTTTTATTTGTTTATCTAATAGTAAAATGTGTCTAGAATATTGTCCCAAAATTTCATGTCAATCGGAGTAAAAAAATGAAAAAGAGAGCCTTTGGAAATTCCCCTCATTTTCTGAAAACATTTCTAAAAACACTATTTTTGAATATTTCAAAAAATCCATTTTTTTATTTTTTATCTAATAGTAAAATGTGTCTAGAATATTATCCCAAAATTTCAAGTCAATCGGAGTAAAAGACTGCAAAAGAGAGCCTTTGGAATTTACCCTCATTTTCTAAAAACATTTCTAAAAACACTATTTTTGAAGATTTCAAAAAATCAATTTTTTTATTTTTCTATCTAATCGTAAAATGTGTCTAGAATATTGTCCCAAAATTTCAAGTCAATCGGAGTAAAAGACTGAAAAAGAGAACCTTTGGAATTTCCCCTCATTTTCTAAAAACATTTCTAAAAACACTATTTTTGAAGATTTCAAAAAATCCATTTTTTAATTTTTCTATCTAATAGTAAAATGTGTCTACAATATTGTCCCAAAATTTCAAGTAAAAAAGTCAAGTAAAAAATTCAGCAACATTTGGCATGCCATAAGCAACAATTATCAATAATAATATTGCCCAAAAGTTATCAATAAATTGTTAAAACAAATAATTATTGAACAATTTTTCGTTGAATTCTTTTATTTCTTAAACAAATTAATATTTCTGAACGCATATGAATTTTTTCAGAATTTTCTCTCTATTTTGAAATTTCCGTTTTGAAATTTTTAGAATCGCTGTATTTAGGTATTTTTTGGCCTGAGTGTCTTTGAAACTTTTCAAAGCTGACGATAAACCTGTAAGTAAAAACATATACACAATTGGCAATTATTTGTTTGTTTTTCAGAACATTTTTTATAATATTTCATAATAGACAGAAAATTATAAAAAAAATTCATATGCATTCAGAAAAATGAATGCATGATTCTTTTAAGAAAAAAAAATTACCGAAAGATGGTTGAATAATTATTTGTTTAAACAATTTATTACTGACTTTTGGGCAATATTATTATTGACAATTGTTGTTTATGGCGTGCCAAATGTTGCTGAAATTTTGCAGATTTTTATTTTATCACGAAGTACGGAAATTTCAACCAGATACAATTTTTTGCTGGGAATGTACAGGCAATACGTCCTTAAACACTAAAATCCTCATTTCTTAACCCATTTATTATTTAACAATAAATTCCTACTTTGTCCCGCATATAAATCGTCCAAATGATCCAAAAGTTGTAACCAAATCAATTCCCAATATCTTCAGAAATTGAATCGTCAGAATTGAACACAAAAAATCAACAGCAACAGAATGACATTTTGATTTCCTTTGATTTTTAGTCCACGACTTTCTGCGAGTAATCATGTTTTTTTTTTCCTTTTTAAATCAGACCGACCTTCGGCAGAAGGATCGAGCAATTTATTCCTGAAGAAAAATAGTCAAATGAGAGCCAAGGATTCCCATACTTTGCAGGAGGAAATCCAGCAGCAATCTCTTATTACAAGCAAGGAGGATCAAACGTTACGAGGGAAAGGTTCGTCTCCCGTCTGTGTTATGAATCAGCGTGGTTTTCAACTTTCTCGTCCCACCTCTCCCGTCATAATAAAGGAACATGGATCTCAAAGGTCCGCAAGGGCAAACTCCGAGAGAGAGAGAGAGATGCGATCATGAGGCGCCAAGACTGAGGCTTTTAGGCAGATGCTTTATCGTGTGTTTATTCGAGGCTCCATTCGTAATGGAAATTTCCTCAAAGTCTTCATACCGGTGTCATAATCCCTATAATGTATAAATGCCCTCAGAAACTTCTTTGTAAAAATAAAGGAAACCTTGGGAGACTCGGAAATTCGTCTTTTTCGTATTGGCTTGGATTGGAGCCAATTTTTATTTTGTGTGAAGAAAAAGTGTCCAAAATGATCCGCATAGCTAAAGTAATCCCCGGATCATTTTTTATTTTATTTTTATTTATTTATTTATTTATTTATTTGTTTATTATTTATTTATTTTTATTGTAAAAAATACAGTCTTAGAATTAAATATTACGAGTCATATAAATCAACAACATTTACAAAAAAGTAGAGACGGTATTTTTTACAATAAAAAAGAATAGGTAAAATGATCCCCGGATCGTTTTTTATTTTTTTAAATACTTTTTTTATTGTAGAAAAAAAAGTCTTGGGCTTAAATATTACAAAAGTCACATATAAAACAACATTTGCAACAAAGTAGAGACAGTATTTTTGACAATAAAAAAGAATAGGTAAAATGATCCCCGGATCGTTTTTTATTTTTTTAAATACTTTTTTTATTGTAGAAAAAAAAGTCTTGGACTTAAATATTACAAAAGTCACATATAAAACAACAACAATTGCAACAAAGTAGAGACAGCATTTGTGACAATAAAAAAGAATAGGTAAAATGATCCCCGGATCGTTTTTTATTTTTTTAAATACTTTTTTTATTGTAGAAAAAAAAGTCTTGGACTTAAATATTACAAAAGTCACATATAAAACAACAACAATTGCAACAAAGTAGAGACAGCATTTGTGACAATAAAAAAGAATAGGTAAAATGATCCCCGGATCGTTTTTTATTTTTTTAAACTTTTTTTATTGTAGAAAAAAAAGTCTTGGACTTATATATTACAAAAGTCACATATACAACAACAACAATTGCAACAAAGTAGAGACAGTATTTTTGACAATAAAAAAGAATAGGTAAAATGATCCCCGGATCGTTTTTTTATTTTTTTTAAATACTTTTTTTATTGTAGAAAAAAAGTCTTGGACTTATATATTACAAAAGTCACATATAAAACAACAACAATTGCAACAAAGTAGAGACAGTATTTTTTACAATAAAAAAGAATAGGTAAAATGATCCCCGGATCGTTTTTTATTTTTCAAAATACTTTTTTATTGTGGAAAAAAAGGTCTTGGACTTAAATATTACAAAAGTCACATCTAAAACAACAACATTTGCAACAAAGTAGAGACAGTATTTTTTACAATAAAAAAGAATAGGTAAAATGATCCCCGGATCGTTTTTTATTTTTCAAAATACTTTTTTATCGTGGAAAAAAAGGTCTTGGACTTAAATATTACAAAAGTCACATCTAAAACAACAAAATTTGCAACAAAGTAGAGACAGTATTTTTTACAATAAAAAAAAAAAGGTAAAATGATCCCCGGATCGTTTTTTATTTTTTAAAATACTTTTTTTATTGTAGAAAAAAAAGTCTTGGACTTAAATATTACAAAAGTCACATATAAAACAACAACATATGCAACAAAGTAGAGACAGTATTTTTTACAATAAGAAAAAATAGGTAAAATGATCCCGGGATCGTTTTTTATTTTTTTAAATATTTTTTTTATTGTAGAAAAAAAACAGTCTTGGACTTAAATATTACAAAAGTCACATATAAAACAATAATATTTGCAACAAAGTAGAGACTGTATTTTTTACAATAAAAAAATAGGTAAAATGAACCCCGAATTAATTTAAAAAAAAAAAATTTTTTTTGTTGAAAAAAATACAGTCTTAGACTTAAATATTACAAAAGTCACATATAAACCTAAAACATTTGTAACAATGTCTAAGACTACTTTTTACAATAGAAATAAAAAAAAATAGGTTAAATCATTTAAATCAGTATCAGGTACTCAGGGATCATTTTACCCCATAGGGGATCATTTTACCCCATAGGGGATCATTTTATCCATACGTGTGTACAAAATGATCCCTTTTGTAAAAATTTCAAGAAAAATTGAAAATTTAAATACTTATTAGAATCGTAAGAGTATTAGTTAAATAACTACAGTTTCACTATATATTGATGGAAATTTTTTTATCTTGATCCTTTATATTGAAAAAGCGTTTTTCCCTTAAGGAAATCATTTTGGACACCTTTTTCCTACTACCAAAATTATTTAAACAAAAGTGGAAAGATGTAAAATCGAGATAAATGATCGAAAAGTAGAATGGAATTCCCTTTGGGAAACTCTTTTCCGCCTGGCTTGAATTTTCTTTTGTCCTTCACCACGCATTCATTTTTCTTTCCTCATCGTTTTCCCCTCCCTTCGAATTCGCCCACCATGATCTTACGTCTTGCAGACTTTATTAGAGGGTTGCCTGCTTCCGGATAAAAGCGATTTGGGCTCAAAGCTCGAACCAAGAAAGCTTTGTCGAAGGAACTTCATTATTAGCCCTACAAATGCAATTTCCATCGCTCTGTTTTTATGTTTTCAAATTTTCTCAAGCAGAATTCTCCATCCTCAGGAAATTGACTATTTTCTTAGATGGAAATTGCCAATCGGAATTTCGTATCAGCCAATTTTTTTTTACTCAAGACTGTCTAGGATCGATTTCAACACCAGGAAAAATTCGAACTACGCTTCTGAGCCAACAAGTGACATTATCGACCGAGGAATTTTTCAATTTTTTAACAATTGAAAAACCATTGAAAATTGAAAAATCTAGAAAATGTAGGAATTATTATTATGAGCGTAAACATTCCAAGATTTACATGAAATTTTCATGGCAAGTGCCTATTAAGAGTTAATTTTTTTTTTTTAATTGAAGAATTGAAAAAAAATTGGAAATTGAAAAATATAGGAAATGAGGGAATTACTATTATTAGCGTAAACATTCCAAAATTTACAAGGAAATTTTCATGGCAAGTGCCTATTAAGAGTTCATTTTTTTTTTAATTGAAGAATTGAATAAACATTGAAAATTGAAAAATCTAGAAAATGCGGAATTATTATTATTAGCGTAAACATTCTAAAATTTACATGAAATTTTCATAGCAAGTGCCTATTAAGAGTAACATTTTTTTTTTAATTGAAGAATTGAAAAAACATTGGAAATTGAAAAATCTAGAAAGTGAGGGAATTATTATTATTAGCCTAAACATTCCAAAATTTACACGACATTTTCATGGCAAGTGACTATTAGGAGGTGAAATTTTTTAATTGAAGATTTGAAAAAACATTGAAAATTGAAAAATCTAGAAAATGAGAGAATTATTATTATTATTATTAACGTAAACATACCAAAATTGACATGACATTTTTATGGCAAGGGCCTATTAAGAGTTCATTTTTTTTTTCATTGAAAAATTGAAAAAAATTGAAAATTGAAAAATCTAGAAAACGAAGAAATTATTATTATTAGCGTAAACATTCCGAAATTTACATGACACTTTCATGGCAAGTGCCTATTAAGAGTTAAAAAAAAAATTAATTGAAGAATTGAAAAAATATTGAAAATTGAAAAATCTAGAAAATGAGGGAATTATTATTATTAGCGTAAACATTCCATAATGTACACGAAATTTTCATGGCAAGTGCCTATTAAGAGTTAAAATCTTTTTTAATGGAAGAATTGAAAAAATATTGTAAATCGAAAAATCTGGAAAATGAGGGAATTTTTATTATTAGCGTAAACATTCCAAAATTTACATGACATTTTCATGGCAAGTGCCTATTGAGAGTGAATTTTTTTTTTTTAATTGAAGATTTGAAAAAACATTGGAAATTGAAAAATATAGAAAATGAGGGAATTATTATTATTAGCGTAAACATTTCAAAATTGATCTGACATTTTCGTGGCAAGTGCATATTAAGTGTTAATTTTTTTTAAATTGAAGATTTGAAAAAACATTGAAAATTGAAAAATCTAGAAAATGCGGAAATTATTATTATTAGCGTAAACATTCCAAAATTTACATGACCCTTTCATGGCAAGTGCCTATTAAGAGTTAACATTTTTTTTTAATTGAAGAATTGAAAAAAAAATTAAAAATTGAAAAATCTGGAAAATGAGGGAATTATTATTATTAGCCTAAACATTCCAAAATTGACATGACATTTTCATGGCAAGTGTCTTAAGGGTTAACATTTTTTGTTCTAATTGAAGAATTGAAAAAACATTGAAAATTGAAAAATCTAGAAAATGAGGGAATTATTATTATTAGCGTAAACATTTCAAAATTGATCTGACATTTTCGTGGCAAGTGCATATTAAGTGTTAATTTTTTTTTAATTGAAGAATTGAAAAAACATTGAAAATTGAAAAATCTAGAAAATGCGGGAATTATTATTATTAGCGTAAACATTCCAAAATTTACATGACACTCCCATGGCAAGTGCCTATTAAGAGTTAACATTTTTTTTAAATTGAAGAATTGAAAAAAAATTGAAAATGGAAAAATCTAGACAATGAGGGAATTATTATTATTAGCCTAAACATTCCAAAATTGACATGACATTTTCATGGCAAGTGTCTTAAGGGTTAACATTTTTTGTTTTAATTGAAGAATTGAAAAAACATTGAAAATTGAAAAATCTCGAAAATGAGGGAATTATTATTATTAGCGTAAACATTCAAAAATTCTCTCTCTCTCTCTCTTTCTATTTCTCTCTAAATAGACGCACACACAAGTTTGGAGTTTCACCACCTCGACCACAATCCTCGTATACGCTCCATTTGGATTATTAACCCGTTAATACTCGCCCTCACACCCTTACAGTCGCTAACGAGTAATAAATAAATATATATATATATATATATATATATATATATATATATATATATATATATATATATATATATATTCGCATTTTCGAGTTAGCGTTTGCGTAATTGGCGAGATAGGCGAAAATGTGAACGAGCAAATATTTAATATTATCCCTACGACTCCGATACCCGTTATGCTTATATGTATAATGCATTTATGAAAGGCGGGGGAAAATGGCCACCCTCCAAAATGATCGAAAAACATAAAAAATTGAAAATTCTACAAAATGAGGAAATTAATACCATTATTATAAGCATAAATATTGCAAAATTTTTATGAGATTTTCATGGCAATTGCCTATGAAGAGTTGATATAATTTTTTTTTAATTGAAAAATTGAAAAAACATTAAAAATTGAACAATTTAGAAAATGAGAGAATTATTATTATAAGCGTAAATATTCCAAAATTTACATGATATTTTCATGGCAATTGCCTATGAAGAGTTGACAATTTTTTTTTAAATTGAAAAATTGAAAAAAAAACATTGAAAATTGAAAAATGTAGAAAATGAGAGAATTATTATTATAAGCATAAATATTCCAAAATTTACATGTAATTTTCATGGCAATTGCCCATTAATAGTTCAATTTTTTTTTAAATTGAAGAATTGAAAAAAACATTAAAAATTGAAAAATCTATAAAATGAGAGAATTATTATTATAAGCATAAATATTCCAAAATTTTCATAAAAATTTCATGCCAATAGTTTATCAAGAATATTCTAAAAATAAAATGTCATTTTCACTAAAATATTTTTTAACCTCCGTAATCGTAAAAAAAAAATTAAATAACGCAATTACGGTTGAAATTGAATTTCGCCGAAGAGTTCATTGCAAAAATGGACCAACCAGCTTGCTCCAACTATTTTGTCTATGAAAGTAGTGTGGAAATCCTGGAAACGAAGGAAATAGTTTTTTCAACGTTCCGCATTTTTTTCAATTAAAAAAAAAATCAAAGTGGTGGCCATTTTGGACCCGACAATTTTTTTTTTTAAACGCGCAATAAAATCTTCAAAAACGATATTTTTAGACAAAAAGCAACCAACCCAGACGAAGTATAACGTTTAAGCCCAATTCATTTTTTACGGTGGCCATTTTGCCCCACATTCCCCTTTTCATACTTGTTTATCTCGCTTACAATTAGATGTTACAGGTCACAAGGAACTGCTTAAAGCAAGAACGTGAAAAGATTGTGCGATTCGGATGGCGTGAAAAAAAAAACCGTAATACCGTGTCATTGGCTTGGCGATAATTATAAGAATAGATTAAAATAGTAAACATGGGATGGTCGAAAAAGTCGACGAGGAGCGAATTACAAAACTCGATGAGAATGAAGCAGGAAGGAAGAGAAGAGGAAAAATAAGAGGAAGGTGAGTTGGAGTTTCCCACAGTTTTTTTTTCTTCGCGCCAATTGCACAATAATAATATGTATTTCATGTATCGTCGGTTTCTCGATTGTAATCTCCTTCGGAGCACCCCACAAACGCCCCATTGCGGCCATTCTCAGACCCTGAATTTTATCCATGAGAAATTTATATCCACTGTTTCGTCAATTTTTTTTTTTTCATCGCGAACTGTTCCCATCAACGAAGTGTGAAAAAAAAACAATAGTAAGGGAGGGTGGGGCAAGATGGCCCCCCTAAAAAAAATTCAAAAATAAAAAATTCAGTCATGAAACAAAAATTTGGTTTTAAAATTTTTTGTTTCTTGTCAAATTATCATAAATTTGATGTATTGACTGATTTTTAGTCCGATCCGCGATACCTGGGGCATAATGGACCACCCTAAAATATTAGGTCAGAAAAATTTTATTTTTCAAATTATGATGAATTTGATGTATTCATCAATTTTAAGGCCGAAGCACTGCATGAGGGGTAAAAAATGGACCATCAAAAAAGAAAAACATTTTCAACGTTGAAAAACAATTTTTTAACCCTCCGTCTGTACACTGGGTCTTTCAAGGCACAAGCCAAATTTCCAGATCGAATATCTCTGGAATTAGAAAAATTGTAAAAAAAAAATTCGTTCACTATGAAAGGTTAAATAAATGATTGGATCATGGAAAAAAATGTTATAAAAGTAATTAAGAATTGTTTCAAATTTTGTTGACGTTTTTTTTCTTAGCAAAAACATTAGCAGGACTTCAACGACCCAAAGTACCGACGCCCAAAATTTAAGTGTAAGGAGTGTTAAGATAAAAAAGATAATTTTTTAAATCCTCTTTTAAAAACGGGCCGTCGTGTCCCAGCATTTTTTTTTTCTATTTTCTACAAAATGTCGTTGAATTAGTTCAAGACAGAATAAAAGTAAACTAATTTGATAATAGCTCGCTCAAAAAATATCTCTACCACGAAATCTCGCGACCACTTGATGTCTCATTTGACAAGCCCACTAGATTACAAGTGTCCAGCTTGCAAACTCGGCCGGTAACTTACCGACGTTGGAGCTCGCCCCACTGAAAAAGCACGGTCGCCCTGCGGTCGGTAAGGAAGGGATCGCAGGGTGAACTTGTCAATTGGTGGTATTGTTACGGTATTTTATTGCAGTAGAGATGTTTTTCTGGTCGAGAAATAAATGGTAGAGCCGCAAGTGTACCCTTAAGTGTATGATTGTAAATGTTTTATACCGACGTGAAGCAGCGTGTGACAGTCGCCTCTTACGATGAAAAAGTAAAGAACGAAAAAGAAACTGTACTCGACGTGTTCTGACCGCAGACCGAATGGCGAGACGCGTAGAAAAAGAGAGAGAGAGAGAGAGAGAGAGAGAGAGAGAGAGAGAGAGGCAGGGAGAGAGAGAGAGAGAGAGAGAGAGAGAGAGAGAGAGAGAGAGAGAGAGAGAGAGAGAGAGAGAGAGAGAGAGAGGAGAGAGAGAGAGAGAGAGGGAGAGAGAGAGAGAGAGAGAGAGAGAGAGAGAGAGAGAGAGAGGACACATACAGAACCGGAAGTGCGTGCCTCGTGAATCGCTCATAAGTGCAAGACCGGGGCAAAATGGGACACTCAGGTAAAATAAATTTTCGAAAATATAAAAGTCATGATATAATAATTTAGGATTAAAAATAGTAGGTTTTTTTTAAATTTTAGAATCGCTCACGCTTTTTTGGACATTTTTGGTCCCAGCTTCACAATAAGGAACCCTAAGAAAAATTTCATCAATTTTTAACTTCGAGGAATCATTCTTGAGTTAACTGATTTAAAAAAAAAAGTTAAAATGAATTAATGATGATGATCGTGGGAGAAAAACAAAATTTGGGGCAAAATGGAATACTCAAAAATTTTTATGAAAATAGGAAGGCGTGAATTATTTTTCATACAGAACTGCGGATGTTATTTTATTTGAAATATTGAGTCGGGAAACGAGGTGCAAAAAAATTTGGATGAAATTTTGGAAAAGTGCGTCTTAAAGCAATATCGAAGAAATCTTGAGATATAAATTTCTGCATACAGATAAAAATAATTTTCATAAATAATCCAAATTGTTACAAGCGTCTCTATTCGAACAGGTTGAAAAATATCGATTTTTCTAAATTCAGCTAATTTCGCCAACTGACCCATTTTGCCCCGGCATTAACTATGAAATCGCGTGTGCATTGTCTCGAATCGGCGTAGACCGGCCTTCACCTGTCCACACTTTCGAGCTTACTCCCCCCCCCCCGCCCCCGCCCCCCGCCCCCACTTTATTCGCTCTCTGTGTACTTCCTGCGACAGTCTTGCTTTTGGCCGCCACGAAACAATGGTACACGATGGTAAAAGACGCTACATATAGTCGCTAATGGACTCGTGAACCCCTTCTCCCTTATACATATATACTGCCTGTTCAGTACCGTTAAACGACGTTCTTTGTTATGGGAATATAAGGAGTGAAAAAAAAGATTTGGGCGGCGAAAGAAAAGTCTAAATAAACGTGTTGTTCGTGTAAATTTTTTTTTTTTTTTAATGTTGCAATAATTTCTAAAGTTGGTAAATTAAGTAATTGTTAGCAAATTAATTAATGAACAAAATAATTAATTAATTAAAAAGACATTTCATAAATGAATTGATAATATGTTTAATTAATTAATGTTTGAAGCAATCAAATACTTCATAACATATTTAATTAATCAATAAAACACTTAATTAATTTAGGAGGCGAAAAAAACGTCCGAATAAACTTCTCATGGGTGAAAATTCGTTTTTTTGGACAAAAAAATGATGCACTAATTTCTAAAGTCGGTAAATTAAGTAATTGTTGGCAAAATCAATTAATTAACAAAACATTTAATTAATCAATTAAAAAGACATTTCATGAATGAATTAATAATATGTTTAATTAATTAATGTTTAAAGCAATCAAATACTTCATAACATATTTAATTAATTAATAAACCATTTACTTAATTAATTTTGGAGACGAAAAAAACGTCCAAATAAACTTCTCATAGGTGAAAATTCGTTTTTTTTTAGATAAAAAAGTGATGCAGTAATTTCTTAAGTCGGTAAATTAAGTAAGCGTTAGCAAAATCAATTAATTGTTTATAAAAAAATGTAATTAATTAATTAAAAAGAGATTTCATGAATGAATTGATAATATGTTTAATTAATTAATGTTTAAAGCAATCAAATACTTCAAAACATATTCAATTAATTAATAAACCATTTACTTAATTAATTTAAGAGGTGAAAAAACGTCCAAATAAACTTCTCATCGGTGAAATTTCGTTTTTTTTAGACAAAAAAATGATGCAATAATTTCTTAAGTCGGTAAATCAAGTAATTGTTAGCAAAATCAATTAATTAATTAACAAAAAATGTAATTACTTAATTAAAAAGACATTTTATAAATGAATTGATAATATGTTTAATTAATTAATGTTGAAAGCAATCAAATACTTCCTAGAATATTTAATTAATTAATAAACTATTTACTTAATTAATTTAAGAGGCAAAAGAAACGTCCAAATAAACTTTTCATAGGTGAAATTTCATTTTTTTAGACACAAAAATGATGCAGTAATTTCTAAAGTTGGTAAATTAAGTAATTATTAGCGAAATCAATTAATTAATTAACAAAATTTTTTAATAATTAATTAAAAAGAGATTTCATAAATTAATTGATAATATATTTAATTAATTAAAAAACCATTTAATTTAATTAATTTTAGGAGGCGAAAACAACGTCCAAATAAATTTGTGATTGGTGTTAACTCGTTTTTTCTAGATAAATAAATGATGCAGTAATTTCTAAACTTGGTGAATTAACAAATTTTTAGCAAAGTCAATTAATTAATTAACAAAATATTTAATTAATCGATTGAAAAGATATTTCGTGAGCGAATTAACAATATATTTAATTAATTAATGTTTAAAACATTCAATTACTTCATAACGTATTTAATTAATTAATCAACTATTCAATTTAATTGATTCAGAAGTCGAAAAAACATTGAAATAGACGTTTATTGCTGTAAATTCGCTTCTTTAGAGAAAGAAATGAAGTAGTATATACCAAAGTTGGTAAACAAATTTTTTTTTTAATTATTTGCAAAGTTGAATAATAAATTAACGTTACATTTCGTTAACTAATTAAAAAGACATTTCACGGATGTATTAATTAATAATATATTTAATGAATGAATTAATTAATTAATTTCGCATTAACTTAATTAATTATTAAGACATTTAGTGAATTAATTAATTAATTTGAATTTTTATGTCTCTATACATATAATCGAGTATCGATGAATTTTTCCTATGATCGACGATCTTAAAACAAATTTACAATATTATTATTTACTTACGAATCTGCGATCGTTTGATATCGTTTCATCATTTTCCAATGTTGTGATTGACTTACCTGCAAAAAAAGAAAAAAACGAGCGCATTATATAATTGTTAAATGTCGAAAAGAAAATAAACTATTCAAGATTGCGAAAATTGAGATTTGAGAAAAAAAAATATTACAAATTCATGAGCTGTTTTATTACAAGTTCCGAGGTTTATTATTCAGCTTCTTATAAATATTTATAAAAATCTTGAATGAATATATACAGTGATCCTTTTTAATTGCAATTTTTTTTATTTTAACAAAAAAAAAATTCTCTGTTAAAATAAAAAAATTGCTAAAAAAGTTGCTAAAATAAAAAAGTGTATTTTTCTTTGAGATGACATTTATAATATATATCAAAATATTTCCCCAAAATACATTTAACGTATTTTTTCGAAAATTACATTTTATTCAGGAATTTTTGCAAAATTCGAAAAAATTCCAAAAATTATTCTTGATGGAATTTTTTGTTTTTTCGATCAATTTTTTTGTATTTTTCCAATATACATTTTGATCCATCGATTCTGTCTTCTCCTCTGTATCCTTGATCCCCTCGAAATGGTCTGTTCCGATTTTTAGGTTTTTTTTTTATTTTTAATAATAACGAAAAAAACTACGCGCTATAGTTGTAAAGCTCGAAAGCTGGATATACAAAGAAAAAAAAATTTAAGCCCCGGCAATATTGTGCTTCGATCGAAACGGCTTTGCCGTGAATACATATACACATATGGGGCATTCCACGTCGAATCCCAAATGAAAATGAATCACACGCAAACTTCAAGTTTTCAAATTTAATGTTTCAAGGTCGAATTTTCAAAAAAAATTTAATTTCTTAAATTCGATATTTCAAATTCAAATTCAAGATTTCGAAAAATTCAAGTTTTCAAATTCAAAATATTAAAAAATTCAATTTTTCAAAATCAAGATTTCAAATTAAAATATTTAAATTCAAGATTTCAAATTAAAATTTTCAAATTCAAGATTTCAAACTAAAATTTTCAAAATAATTCAAATTGCCAAATTCAAACAATTTTTCAAATTAAAAAATTGTCGAAATACATTTTGGGGTCTTTATTAAGGCTTTTGGATGCTAAATGCAAGAGAAAACGGTTGATATCACTCAAAATGATTTTTTTTTAAATATATCCATTCCAATGATGCAAATTGCAAAAAAAAATATCTTCTTCAGATCCAAATTTTTAAACGTTTGCATATAAAAATTATATTTTCACTATACTTTGGATGACTTCGAAATAAATTTTTTGTCCAAATATATCAAAATATATCGAAATATTTTTAATATATTCGTGATATATTTTCGATATTGAGATTTTTTAAAAATAGTGTAAACAATTTAAAATTGAAATACTCAAACGATTAAAAAAAAGTTTAATTCTTTGATACTTGAAGAAATTATGATCAGAAAAATTAATTTTAATTCTCACGTGAGAAATAATAAATATTTGTGATCAAATCGTTATAAATTTATAAATTATAGGATTGTTAATGTTTTTCGCTCCTACAGATCTTTTTTTTCTCTCCATTTCTCGTCGTAAAAAATAAAATAATAACATTCTCAAAGCAACTTTGCTCATTAACAATATTAATCTAAAAAAGTAATTAAAAGCGATGAATAAAATCATGGATTGCTGATTTGACATGAAACGGCCCATATAAATAAATATATCACACAAATCGGCACACACATTGATGCACAAGGGGTGGTGAAAAAAAAAGGATCGAAACCTGATATTTGCGTTGATCCCTCTAAAATCCACAGGGCTCGTTTTTTGACGTTCGAAAACGACAACCCATCGAAATGATTGCTTTTTTTCATTATTATTTTTTTTTTCATCTTCCTTCGGTACGAACTTGCTCGTTGCATTTTTGCAACAAAGGGACGATGTTTATCCCTCTGGATATACGCCGGAGGAGAAACATGAGAGCCATTTTAACCGGATATTAAATATATGCACGAATGACTTCCACGTCCGCTTGCGGACGTAAAAGCGTCCATTATTGTACTGAGTGATGTAAAGAAATTTTTCTTTCCATTCAATTTTCGGCGATATTTACTTCCACTATATTTATTTATTTGAATTCCCTGTCATCGAGAAACAGGCGTTGAAGAGAAATTCTATTCGTTGTTACTAAATACATATTCACCCGCAATCTCATCTGATCATATCTGCAGATTTGTCAGTACCCCAAAAATCCGCCAGGTGGCGACCTCTCGCACAAGCGAACCTGCCTCTCGACGCCTATATCCTTTCCAAGCTCGTCTATGCTTGATATCCTTATTTTTCAGTATGGATATTTGATACATTGAACATTGCGGCAAAACGCAAGATGGTCGAATCCCCGAAAAGGATGCCCATAAAAATAGTACATTATATCACGAGGACGTAAAAAGATTTTCTGACGAGTGTGAGTTCACAGTTCAATCACACTCGTCAGAAAATCTTTTTACGCCGAGTGATGTACGATATTTTATATCACGAGTTGCAATATGGACATTTTCACGTCCGCTTGCGGACGTAAAAGCGTCCATTATTGTACTGCGTGATATAAAGGGTCTTTTTCCTTTTCCCTTCTGTTAAAGAAAAGACGAAGGTCAACGAAATTGTAGACTTCATATCACTTTGATCTTTCGATCGTGAAAATGTAAAACGATTTAGGAATTGAAAAATCATAGAATTGAATGTGAGAGAAAGTATCAAAATCATTGATAAAGATCCAGTATTTTGTTTCAAAGAGCCAAAAGAATCCTGCAATTCTGGAAATTAATAATTGAAACTGAAAGAATTGAAAGAATTGAAATAATTGAAATATGAGCAAGTATTAATTGAAAAGTTGGAAAACAAAAATTTTTGTTTGACAATCAAAAACAAAAATTCTACAAATTTGAACATGCAAATTGCTGGTCTAATTTTTTTTTTAATTCAAGCTAAAGTTTTTTATGAAAACGCCTCCTTTTTTATTTCGGCCACTATTTTGAGGGTACAAATAAATTAAATTTTTAAAAAATTGCAATTATAGAAAAATATATTTAAGATGATTCAAGTAGAAGAATTTTAGATGAACTCCTCGAAAACATTTCTAATTTTTCATAACTTCCGGTATAATTATTTATGAAATTATGAAAAATCATATTTTTTTTTGTTTTCTGAACGTTAATTTCAAATTTCGCCTCGTAGTGGTAATCTAATTTTTCTTTCAATTTTAGGAATTTCCAAAATTTATTTTAGTAAGTTTGAGCACTTTGTATTGGTCAAATCGGTGCTAAATTTTGGAAATCGTTTCAATAAATATCTGCCAATAAATAAACAATAACAAAACATATTTTGTACTGTAAAATGACTCATTAAACCAGAACAAAGAGCAGAAATTAATTTTTCATAGTATCAGCTGTTTTACGTCAAATTTCGACCAATCGTTCCAATTTATATTTTCTCCCATTTTCAATTCCGAATTTTCAATTTCAGTAATTCTTGCTCGCATTTTTTTATTCGAAAAATTCTCCCTCGACTGACAATTTAAAAAACTGTTCAAAACCATCATCTTTAAAAGAATATAAATTTTTCAATTTTTTCCCCGGATAAACAAATGCCAATTTTTTACTTGCAATAATTTTAAAAAATCCTCAAGATGAATCCATACAGAATCTTTGGAAGAATAAAATGAGCCCCAAATGGCCGAAATCGGTCAAAAATTGCGGATTCTTACAAAAAAACTAACCAAAAACAACCCTTATTGGGAATTTAAAAAAATTGCAATAATTTAAAGAAAAATCATCAAAATATTTTTCTTTATCAATAATTTGACGCAAAACAACATTAATGAATTAATTAATTATTCCCAAAAACTATTTTCAAAATTGTCCCCAGATTTGATTCTAGCATTTCAACCCCCTCGAAGCAAGACTTTGAAAATTCGAGATGCCAGACACGAAAGGCAAAAAAATGAGCTTTTTTTCCTCCCCTTTCGTCGGAGGATTCACATGCGGGAGATGGAAAGGCGAAAAAAAATTAAAAAAAAATAAACCTACCCCCGTGGAAAAGTATCGACGACAAAGGGTTGCACGCGTCGTCGTTAGTCCAAAATGCCACAAAATGGTGGCTCTGTATTCGATGATGGGGGTTGGGGGTTGAAAACACAAGAGAACAAGAAGAGGAATGGCGAAAGACGAAGTTTTGTGCGTGGAGAAAAATATGCGGGTACCACCCTCCCTTGTATTTTTTTTTCTCTAGCGAAAGGACAATGGCGGTATCTCTTTGAAGTATGCCACGTACAATTTCCTCGACAAATGAAATTCCACATACGTTCCGTTCCCCTTCAATCATACCTATGTCTCCATACGTCCATCGCCTCCATTTCCGAACCACAAAGCTCAAGTTCAAACCAATCCGATCATGCTTAAAAGCGTCCAAGACTCGGTAATTAAAATGGCCATAATTCCGGTTTCCTTTATCCAATCGGGATTTTTTCGTTTTTAATCGATAGGGCGAGTGATAACGATCAAGAGAATGGCGCAAGGATCATCCCGATATCTTAGAATTTGGCGGCGCTAGAGAATTTTTAATATCGACCGTAAGGGAAATGGCTCGAAAAATTGAAGTTTTTCAACATTTTTTGCGAAAACGCCTTAATGAAATTAAAAAAAAATAGTACGTGCGTATCCGTGCCATTGGTTTACAATCACAGGCTGAATTTGATGGGATTCTGCCGAGCCGTTTCCGAGAAAAATGCGTTTAAAGTTTCGAGGTGGGAATTTTAGTGTTACGGATCAACATAACCTCAACATTTTTTCATAGCGTTTTTTTGCGAAAACGACTTGATGAAATTTAAAAAAATAGTACGTGCGTATCCGTGCCATTATTTTACAATGACAGGCTAAATTTCATGAGATTCTGCCAAGCCGTTTCCGAGAAAAATGCATTTAAAGATTCGAGGTGTGGATTTCGGTATTCCGGGTCAACATAACCTCTTAACTATTTTTACTGTTTTTGTTCTATTTCATTGAATCATTTTCGCGAAAAATGAGTTAGAATTTTTAGATTATACGTAAAACCATTCGTAAAATCACTTAGAAATAGAAAAGACGGGGTTTGTGTTGATGGGTAGAACCACCTCCTAAAAAAAGGCGTATGAAAATTTAAAAAAAGAACACGGTGTATTGAAATATATTTTTTTCGACAAAAACTCTGCGTGATTCGCAATCAGCGGTAAATTTCCCATCGAAATAACGTTCGAGGACGATGAAAATAAAAATAAATTTTCTTGCTCAATTTTAGCCCCATTTTCAAAAACCTCAAAATAGCGAAATTTCAAGTGCTCATAACTTTGCTTGGGTTTGACCGATTCCAAATTTTTTGTTCGTACTAAAAGGCTGTCAGTAAACTTAGAGAATAGCGTTTGGTTCATTCCGATAACTTAATTTTTGTAGAAATAAGGGCACTTTGAAAATCACCGAAAAAAATAGAAAGGGGTATGTCTTAAAAAATTGGCAAAAATCGATGGTCGAAATCTAAAAATCTGCCAAAAATCGAAAAATTATCCGAATTATATGAACAAAGCGGCATTTTGAAGCTTGAACGATCTCGAAGAGAATGAGCGCATGTAGAACCCAAAATTCTAACTAGAAAATAAATTACAGTCATTTTAGTGAACCGATTCAATTTTGACCAAAATGCGAAAAAAAAAAATATTTTTAATTTTTTTTTTCGGGCCCTATACCGATGTATTTTGTCCCCCTGAATACGAATCTACCAATAGTTTTCTCAAAAAATCAAAATTTTCATGAATTTTCATCAAAAACATTTTTCTTCAATTTTAGCCCCATTCTCAAAAACCTCGAAATCGCGAAATTTCAAGTGCTCGTAACTTTACTTCTGATAACCGGTTCATTCTGATAACTTAATTTTTGTAGAAATGAGGGCACTTTGAAAATCACCGGAAAAAATGGAAAGGGGTAAAAAATTCAAAAATTCAAAAATTTGCAAAAATCGAGTATCAAACTTTAAAAATCTGCCAAAAATTCAAAAATTATCCGAATTGGATGAACCAAATGGCATTTCGAAGCTTCAACGACCCCGAAAAGAATGAGTTCAAGTCGAAACCGAAATTTCATCTAGAAAAAAAGATATAGCTATTTTAGTGAACAGATCTAGTTTTGGCCAAAATGCGAAAAAAACAAATTTTCAATGTTTTTCTTTCTAAACCTTGTGTCGATGTATTTTTTCCCCTGAACCCGAATTTACCAATAGTTTTTCCAAAAAATCAAAATTTCTAAGAAATTTCATCATAAACCTTTTTCTTTCAATTTTTGCCCCATTTTCAAAAACCTGAGAATCGCAAAATTTCAAGTGCTCGTAACTTTACTTCAGATTCTAAAATTTCAGGTAGAACCACGTCTTAAAAAAAAGGCATATCAAACAGAACACGGTGTATCAAAAGTGATTCCACGCGGGACAAATTTGTCCCCCACGCGAGTTTATCGTAGTGAGCGAGTCGAGGGACAAATTTGTCCCCCATTCTAACCGGCACCTCTATTCTAACCACTTCTGAGCTCTGAAATAGTGATAATAGTGGCCAAATTTCGAAAATAGTGAGATAAGTTACGCGATTTTAAAATAGTGAAAAACATCTGCGTGGAAAATCAAGTTCAAATAAATTCAAAATTTAAAATTCAAAATTCAAAATTTTCAAATATCAATTTTCAAAACGATTGCGAGGGATCATTGACCGGGAGTAGTCTCGTTTTCCAAGTGTGAAATCGAGAATTTTCCCTTTTTCTCTATCAGTCACACTGTGACATAAACGACCCGTTGGTGTAACAGAGCAAATACTAGGTGGGACACACACAGTTCGTCGGCCGCATTGAAACAAGTTTGCGGATCAGTGAGCTTTGCCCGACGAGAAAAAAAAATCAAACCCAGAGGGCGCAATGTGTCACCTATAGCGATAGAAACGATCTATATACAGGGTGTCCAATTCGACTTATGACACCGAAATAACTCGATATCTACGCAGTAAATCGAAAAACCCCGAGACACGTGTCCAGTCGATTTGGATGAAGAACTTGATGACCCTCGTACTTTCTCATTGAGAGGACGTGCTCAAGGTGATTTCAAGGTCAACTTTCAAAAAAAAATGAAAACCTATATTTTTTCAGCAGCATCATTTTATACGTACATAAATGTATAACTTTTGTCCGAAGTATTTTTCAATTTGAACAATTTCAGTTTTCATGGAAAAATATATTGACCTCTTTTTTATCTTGAAAACGCCCACTTAATGAGAAAGCAAGTAAGCTATTTGATTCTACATTTAAGGCGACTACATACATATCTCCCGATTTTGAGATTTGCCGTGTAAAAATCGAGTTCGCAATTTCAGAGTCTCAAATTAAATAGGACACCCTGTATATATAAAAATTGAGCTTTGAGACACCGAAATAACTCGATATTTACCCAGCAAACTGAAAAACCCCGAGACACGTAAAGTCAATTAAAATGGAAAATTAGACTTCCTCATTTCGTTATTAACAGGACTTTTTCAAGGTCAAATCAAGGTCATATTTCTTTTTTGAATGAAAACTCATATTTTTCATAGCAGCATAAAAATTCGACCAATATACGTTTCCATAAACAAAAAATTTTGACCTCTGTTTCACCTTGAAAAGGTTAACTCCCCTTAAATATCGAGTTATTTCCGTGTTCGAAGTCAAATGGGACACCCTGTATACCCACATAACGTGCTTATGTAATATATATGTTGATATATATGGATATATAAATGTACGTTCTCTTTCTGGATTTCAGTGAGTCTGCGGAAACCTCGGTGCTCGAATAAAAGGGCGATCCTCTCGCTTCGCTGTCATATTCCACCCATCATGATGGATTGTTCATCGCGACTCATTGCGTTTTCCCTTTGTCTGTCGCACGAGCGAGTATTATACGTTTTTTATTTGCCCAACCTTTTTTAGCTCTTTTGGAGTACGCGCCATTTATACACGGTGGGATATATGAACAACGCCCTCGGGGATCAATCGGACCAATTCCCAAGCTTTTTTATATTTTCCTCTCTCACAATAAAAAGCTTTGTTTTTTATACAAAACTCACGCGGTATTTTCACGCCAGTATGCTCAAAATTGTCCGAATATCCAAAAATCGTAATTGGAGGAAAAAAATCCCCCAACGTCTTGCCGCGTCGAGAGCTGCCGCAAGACTGAGGACTATCCTACCCCCACTACCTCGCCACTTGCCCCACCACCGCGCTCTCACAATCCTTCAAGACGGCGCTCCATTCGCGCGTCCTACGCAGGCTAAATTCTCGCGCTTCCACATCACTTTGATGTAAGTGAAAATTGTATAAATTCGTCTTCTTTTTATACAAATTTTTTTTTGAATTTTCACGCCGGTATGTTGAAAATTTTCCAAATATCCAAAATTCGTAATTAGAGGCAAAAATTTCCGCAAAATCAAGAGACGCCGCAGCGTTGTAACGCCAAATACTATTTATAGGTTATCTTTCGATTTTTGAAAAATTTATAGCCCAGAAAAATAAAGATTGGCCGGATGTAAACGCAGTCCAAAAAATTCTAAAACCCAAAAAAGTGTTTTTGATGAAAATTTAAGCAGACTTTCAATTTCTGGGAAAATTGTTGGCACATTTGTACTCAGAGGGAAGAAGTCCATCGACCCGAAGTCCTAGATAAATCAATTGATTTTCTGCGATTTTTGTTAAAATTGAAATTATTCATTAAAATGGCTGTAATTTTTTTTCCAGATGAACTTTCGAATTTGGCTTAATCTCATTCTCTTTGTGCTCGTTGAAGCTTAAGAACCCCGTTTGATTTATTCGATGCTGATCAATTTTCAATTTTTTGCAGATTTTTAAACTCTCACTATGAATTTTTGCAAATTTTGCAACTTTTCATTTTTTTAGCGATTTTCAAATTGCTCTCATTTCTACAAAAATCAAGTTATCGGGATGAACGAAATGGCATTCTCCAAGTTATGTTTCACCGTTTACGTGCGAAAAAGAAATTTCAAAATCGGTTCAACCAAAATGGAGTTATGAGCACTTGAAGTCCTTGCTTTAACTTTTTTTTAAGTTGACCAAATATGAGTCCAAAAATGTTCAATTTCTAAAAATCTCCAAATCTAACCAAAATGTTTTCTATGGTTAAGAACATCGCATAAGAACATCGCATTATACAAGTAACATAAAATGGCGTTTCACCGCGTGACATCCAAAATGGCGTCTTTAGAGTAACATCAGAAAGGGTTCCCAAAGATTCTGTAACGAAATATCCGTGGACACATATCAGCGATAAAATCTCCATAACAGAAAATATCGGCAGTCAAAATATTAGCGGTAAAAAATATCCGCGGTTAAAAATCTGCGATTGAAAATATCCGCTGTTAAAAATATCTGCGGTAAGAATATCCGCAACAGAATATCCGCAATGAAAAAATTCGCGGTTAAGAATATCCGCTATCAGAATATCCGCGGTAAAGAATATCCGCTGCCAGAATATCCGTCGTTAAGAATATCCACCGTCAAAATATCCGCGGTCAAGAATATCTGCTGTTAAAAATATCCGCCATAAGAATATCCGCGGTTGAGAATATCCGCTGTCAGAATATCCGCGTTTAAAAATATCAACAACGACAACAACAACAAAAACACCAACAATCCACTTTATCCATATATATTTTTCGCGGTTTTTCTGTCAGCGGATATTTTGACCGCGGATATTTTGTCAGGGATGTTGTGTCCACGGATATTTCATCGCGACTCAAAGTCTCAAATTTTTTTTTTCAACAAAACATTGAATGTAAGGTTAGTCCCATTAGTGATGAAACTACGGCTACCGGAAACGAACTTTGATGACGGAAAGTGAGATACAGGAAGTTTCTCTCGCCTTGAAATTCAAAAGCTCCCGTCTTTCGCGGACAAACTTCCTGATTATACATCCAGAACCAAGAGGCGATTGGAGTATTATCATAGTTGAGGACACAGACCAAGAGGGAAGGGAGGAAGGGAGGACCTAAGGCAAGACCGAATTCAGCGGTGAATTCGGTAATTCGCATTGGTTACACCGGATGACAGAGTTTCTACGGTTCTATCCCGCCCAACTATAGCTATACAGGGTGTCACAAAAGTATCGGGACGGCTGAATATTTCTTCAGCTAAAATATTTTTCAAAAAGATCAAGGTCATTCTTGTAGTAATTTTTGACGAGGAATTCAATTGTGACCTTAATTTTGACCTTGACGATTACCTTCAAGGTTATTTCAAGGTCAATTTGTTATTTCAAATGAAAACCCTCTTTTTGACATCGGCAATCGATCGATCGATCGATCGATCGATCGTTTAAGTATGTACTTATGTCATAGGTACATTTTGACCTTGAAGTTCCTCTGAGGTCAATTAAAATTAAACAAGATGTGGATACCTCTGGGAATAGAAGCTTTTCAAATTCTTTCGTAACAAGCGACGTTATTAACTTCAACGAGGCGCTTAGTAGCGACTTTGATGATGACCTTCAAGGTAATTTCAAGGTCAACTTTTTTTTTTTAATGGAAACCTGTGTTTTTGGGTTCTCTAATCAATAGAACACATTTACATTAAAAGATTCGGAAAAGGACAATCAATTTCTTCGAAATAAGTTTGATTTCTGAACTCAAAAATACAGGTTTTCATCAAAAAAATAAGTTGACCTCGAAATCACCTTGAAGGTCATCGTCAAGGTCAAAACTAAAGTCACCATTGAGTTTCTCGTCTGTTGACGAGTTAGTACGAGAATGACCTTGAACTTCTTGAAAAATATTTTAGCTGAGGAAATATTCAGCTGGCTCGTTACTTTTGTGACACCCTGTATAACGCATGCGCGAACGACAATTGTGTACCGTCAGTCTTGGTTTCCCTTCTCAAGATCTTGAAACACCGGCGAATTATCCGCGTCGAGGTAATCGCTCTGGGAAAGGGACAACTCCGTCCTCTAGTTTTCCCGCTGAAGAGACAACTCGACGTCTGATAGAATCCTAAGATTGACGACAGTCTGCGTTACGACTGAGAAACGTTGCTTAGGGTTGTAATTAGCCTTTTGTTTATCTTTCAACGAAGAGTGGAAACTTGAGAACCCAAAAATGGAAGTGAAACTGCTAAATTGGAACCTATGAAGCACAGAGAACCGACGAGATGCTCCTGAAGGACATACAGAGGTCAATGATCTTCATGAAAATTAATTCAAGTTTGCTCTTAAAAAAATGAAGATATTTCAATTCAAGAAACGGCGTTTCAAAGGAGACATATTCAGCTTCATTTTGCTTTTTCCAAAAAATTTTTTTTAAAAAGCGAAATGAAGCTGAATGTCCCCTTAGAAACGCCCTTTGTCGAATTGGAAACTAAACTACATTTCAATGTTTATCCTTTGTCAACTTTTCTCTAGATCCAATAAATAATGCCCAAACTATCCAAAATAGTCAATTAGAAGATGAGATTTTTGAGAAAAAATTCTCAAAAATTCCGTTGTCAAAAATGAAAATTGTTGATCCAAAATTCATGATGTCCAGGATTTTCCTTCCACCTCGATTTTAGGTTTTTATGAAGAAAACGTAAAAAAAATAGATGCAGAAATTGATCCACCGTGAAAAGTGGCTTGAATGTTGTTATCGTTAACCAACAATTTCCAAAAATAGTTGGTTAATTTCTGCATCTATTTTTTTTTTACGTTTTCTTCATGAAAACCTAAAATCGAGGTGGAAGCGAAAGCCTGGACATGATGAATTTTGAGTCAAAAATTTTTATTTTTAACACCGAATTTTTGAGAATTTTTTCAGATTTTTAAATTACGCTTGAGGTTTTCGAAAAAAATGTTCAAAAAATCATAACGTACTCAAATTTGGTTTTAAAAATTCGAAAAAAATTCTGAATGTTATTTTGAGTTGGAAGAATAATATGAAAAATCGTAAACGAAATCAGCGAGGTCAAGGGTCACACTCAGGTCGACTTGGTATGAAATGCCCCATATGTATACTGAGATATTATTTCGTAATGTCGCAGGAAAATCTGACGAAGGACGAGATTGCTAGCTTATACTGAACGATTAGTGCAGAACCAAAAGTCTCCTGAAGCATAAAATTCGTCACAGTTCAAAGGCAGAATTTGCATTTCCGGTTGACGAAACGAGACGGGAAAGCGTATCTAATGGCAATTAGACAGACTAAAACTAGAGAAGAAGAAGAAAACTAAAGAAAAAATAAAAATCAAGCTAAGAGTTCGAATACTATCTTAAATTCTAATCTAATTTTCTTGCGCAAAGACCGGAAATTAAGATATTCAAAAATTGGTTGGTAAAATATTTCGTCATTTAGAGGTTCATAGCGTGTGTTTGGAATCGAAAATTTCCCGGAGAACACGAATATGCTATTTTCAAGTGGTAAATTCCTGACGGATCATGCTTAAAAGTGCCAAAAACCATTTTGGTCAGCGTCGACCGGAAAACGTCGAAAACCCGATATCTAAAAGAGCCATAACTCCGGTCCCCTCTATCCAATCAGGGATTTCTTTTTTCTAGTCGACACGACGCATGATAACGAAGAGAATGGTGCAAGGATCATGTTGATATCTTGAATTTTGGCGGCGCTAGAGAATTTTTAAAATCTCCAAAAATCGACTGTCCATTTTTTTTTTCGTCACTCAGAGGTTCATAGCGTGTGTTTGGAATCGGAAATTTCCTGGAGGACACGAATATGCTATTTTCAAGTGGTAAATTCCTGACGGATCATGCTTAAAAGTGCCAAAAACCATTTTGGTCAGCGTCGACCGGAAAACGTCGAAAACCCGATATCTAAAAGAGCCATAACTCCGGTCCCCTCTATCCAATCAGGGATTTCTTTTTTCTAGTCGACACGACGCACGATAACGAAGAGAATGGTGCAAGGATCATGTTGATATCTTGAATTTTGGCGGCGCTAGAGAATTTTTAAAATCTCCAAAAATCGACCGTCAATTTTTTTTTCGTCACTCAGAGGTTCATAGCGTGTGTTTGGAATCGGAAATTTCCTGGAGAACACGAATATGCTATTTTCAAGTGGTAAATTCCTGACGGATCATGCTTAAAAATGCCAAAAACCATTTTGGTCAGCGTCGACCGGAAAACGTCGAAAACCCGATATCTAAAAGAGCCATAACTCCGATCCCCTCTATCCAATCAGGGATTTCTTTTTTCTAGTCGACACGACACACGATAACGAAGAGAATGGTGCAAGGATCATGTTGATATCTTGAATTTTGGCGGCGCTAGAGAATTTTTAAAATCTCCAAAAATCGACCGTCCATTTTTTTTTCGTCACTCAGAGGTTCATAGCGTGTGTTTGGAATCGGAAATTTCCTGGAGAACACGAATATGCTATTTTCAAGTGGTAAATTCCTGACGGATCATGCTTAAAAGTGCCAAAAACCATTTTGGTCAGCGTCGACCGGAAAACGTCGAAAACCCGATATCTAAAAGAGCCATAACTCCGGTCCCCTCTATCCAATCAGGGATTTCTTTTTTCTAGTCGACACGACACACGATAACGAAGAGAATGGTGCAAGGATCATGTTGATATCTTGAATTTTGGCGGCGCTAGAGAATTTTTAAAATCTCCATAAATCGACTGTCCATTTTTTTTTTTCGTCACTCAGAGGTTCACAGCGTGTGTTTGGAATCGGAAATTTCCTGGAGAACACGAATATGCTATTTTCAAGTGGTAAATTCCTGACGGATCATGCTTAAAAGTGCCGAAAACCATTTTGGTCAGATTCGACCCAGTTTTGAAAAACGTCGAAAAACCGATAAAGTGGCAAAATTCGATCTTAAAAGTGGGGAGATCTAGGTTTAAGAGAGTTGCGAGAATTTACTGCGTGTAATTTGAAATAAAGTTACAAGGGTCTCTCCTTATCTCTGTTCCTCGCCCTCTTGCCTCCCTTCGCCCTTAGCTTTCCCTATTCTTATCTTCCCACGGACTTTTCAGCCCTCTTACAATGCTTTTCGCTTATCTTACGAGAACCAACGCACTTTGGGGATGCAGAAGGATGAGGAATAAGTTCGTCGTCAACCCTCTGCATCCACGCGCCTCTCGTTACATTTGCCATGAGATTCTTCAAGCCACGATGAGTTTCAATGGGGAAAGAGAGATTCCAAGTTTATACAATCGTACAATCTTGTCGACGAGACAAATTTCTCAAACCCAACGACTTACCGATATATACTGTTTTATGTATAGGAGAAGGGGAGGGGGCAAAATGGACACCGTAAAATTTTATTTTTCTCAAAAATTCAAGTTATAATCGAGGCAAAACGTTGAAAAAACGATTTCCTTCGTTCGTCCAAGTATGTTAGTGAAAGTTGCCACTTTCACTTATATTAATTTATAATATTAATTAATTAAGTATTTTGCGGTTTTTTCGTTAATGCGATGAGAATGACAATTTCTGAAAAATTTTCCAACCCTTTATAGAAAATTGTCATGAAAATATATAAAATTCACACTGTAAAAAATGTTGTTAAATGTAATATACAAAAGGATATGAAATTTCAATAACAAATATACGAAATGGAAATGAATTTACATGGTATTGGAAAATTAACAATTTCATCTTAAATTTAATATTTGTGTTTTTTATATTTAATTTAAAAGATTGAACATTTAAAATTAATATCCCCGTATGTGAAAATTGTGGAAAATGTATATGAAATTTAATATACTGTATATTAGACTCAAAAAAAAAGCGACTATTTTTTGTTTTTCGAAGTAACATATTAAATACTTTCGGGAAGGTAAAAAAAGATGCCTGTTAAAAGTAGAGCTCTTAATAATAATATTTAGCGGTCGCACGTCGCATATTTTTATTTCCCATTTAAATAACAAAAAAAAAAAAATTTCAAACTTTGAAACTTTATATCTCGGCTTCAAGTCAATGTACCAGAATAAAGGACACATATTCTTTCAGAGAATTGAACGCTCTACAAAAAAGATGTCTTATGATTTTTCGATAAACTCACTCCTTCAAAAGTTATTCAAGGTTAAAGTTAAATTACACATTATTATTTGTAATGGAACATGCATGCATTACACATTACTTTTTTTTATTTGCAATGGAATACGCATCCATTACGCATTACTATTTACATTTGTAATGGAACATTCATTCGTTAGACGTTACTTTTGTAATTTGTAATGGAAAACTCGATACATTACATTACATTACACACATTACTTTTTTTCATTTGTAATGGAACACGCATCCATTACACATGAGTATTTTCATTTGTAATGGAACATTCATTCGTTACACGTTACTTTTGTAATTTGTAATGGAAAACTCATCCAATACACATTGTTTAATGTAATGGGTAATGCATTACTTTTACATTATCATTATTTACATTACAATTATAATGATGACTTCCTCATTTTTCAATTTTTTTGATTTTCCAATTTTTTTAATTTTCCTTTTTTTTCAATAATTTTGGATGGTGTCCATTTTGCCCCCACTTCCCTTATAGAGAGAGATAGAATTTTACAACGACAAATGAAAACATCCTCGTCGACTGAGTCTCTTCTCAAGATTTTCGTTCGCATTGTCTTTGACTAAAGGGCGTCATCTGTTCCATTTTCCATTTAGAAGCAACGTTGTCAAATCTTGTAATGACTCGAGGTGGCTTTCATTTGTTGAGAAAACCCTTTTCAGTGACAAACTAAAGGGGGTAAATCTCGTGTCAAAGTCACGAGCACGTTCAACGTCGACGCAATATCCGGGGAATACTATAATGAGTTTGAAACTAAACTTCCTTACCCACAGATAAAAATAGTCGAATTTACACAATTTCCATTCAAAGTCTACGAAAATTTGATGGAAAAATTATTTTCAGCGTTAAAGGCAATAAATTCTTGGCAAAGTTCATTGGGAGTTTGATTTTGGGGATTTTTATGCTGATTTTTAAAAAAATAATATTTTTTTATTTTCCTATACCAAAATGATGCATTTTACAAGATTAATGCAATTGTGAAATGAATTGCATCGAGATTGTGCGACAAAAGGTTTTATCGCGAAATGAAAATCCAATCAAAATGTTGAATGAAGAAATCCCAAATTTACGAAAACATTTTTTTTTTTTAAGTAAATGATAAAGTTTCCAAAAACTTCTTTTTAGTGGGAAAATAGTGAAGGGAATTTTGTGACAAGGTCACCGTTCCACGTCGACTTTCTTCAGAATGAATTTTTTAATCAAGTTTCTATCAAATGAATTTTTCGATTAAGTTTCTATAAAATTTGACATAAAAAGTTTTTTCGACGTTAAAAGTGATGAATCATCAATAAAATTCAATTTTTGACAAAAATTTTCATTTTTGTGCAGATTTTCTAAAAAAAATTGCCGATTTTTTGCAGATTTTTGCCGATTTTTCTACCGAATTTTTCGAAAAAATCTTTCATATATTTTCAAAGCAATTAATTCAAACTTTAAAGACCGATAAAAAATGATAAGAATTTCATCGGGTCCAAAAATAAAAAATTTTGGTATTGAATAATTTTCTCCTGAGATTTATGACTTTTTTTTTAAATATACAGAATTTGAATGAAATCCATTTCAAAATGGTTGGAGAATAAAATTTTCAACAATTCAAAGTAATCAACCGAAGTAAAAAATATAATATGAATAAAAATATAATAATAATAATAAATGAGAATTTAAGAAAAATAAGCATTTACACTGCGACCTCGATTCTCGAAACCTCGATCTTTGCAATTGCAGCGTAGTGGGAGAAGCGCCAAGCCAATCGCGTCAGGCCGCCGTCAGCCAC
The DNA here is from genome assembly GCA_946863875.1 of Alloplasta piceator. Taxonomy (NCBI): domain Eukaryota; kingdom Metazoa; phylum Arthropoda; class Insecta; order Hymenoptera; family Ichneumonidae; genus Alloplasta; species Alloplasta piceator. Next base: position 34,718,157 of record OX333078.1, on the reverse strand, counting down.
CAGCGGCGCAGAGACGGTTCTGTGCAATGTGCGCAACCCCACTTCTTGCAAGAGCCGATCCCACACAATTCCGATTATCGGGGTCGCAGTGTAAAAAAAAAACCAAAAACTCTTGAAACAAAAAATCGTTCAAACACAAGAAAAATTCTGCATCAATAAATAATTACAAATTGTGTGCAATTTTTAGATTAAAATTTATAAAATACTGGAAATAATTTCAAGAACTTCAAATAATTCAAATCAATCAACCAAGAATCAGAAAATATGATCAAAAATGTAATAAGAATGATAAATAAGAATTCAAGAAAAAAGAAATCAATAAGAACCAAAAAATGGTTCAAACACTAGAAAAATTCTGCATTAATAAAAAATTACAAATTTTGTATTTTTAAGATAAAAATTCATAAAATACTCGAAAATTCTGCATTCACATAATTAATTTTCTCATTGTTTAATCATTGTGTCACTATCAATTTACTAATCTAACCCTCTGTCTGTAAACTTAAATTTTGGGACACCGGTTTGTACTCTGGGTCTTTAAAGTCCTGCTACTGTTTAATCTAAGAAAAAAACGTCAAAAAAATCTGAAAAAAATTCTGAATTATTTTTGCAACATTTTTTTGCATGATCCAATCATTTATTTAACCATTTATGGTAAACAATTTTTTTTTACAATTTTTCTAATTCCAGAGATATTCGATTTGAAAATTTGGCTTGTGCCTTAAAAGACCCAGTGTACAGACGGAGGGTTAATTTCTCTTTTTTTTCAAGTTTGAGGTTTATCTTTGAAAAAATACTAAAATTCTATCGTGCACATTGTTTTGAAAGGGGGAAGTGAGTCATCTGTTTTATTGCTGCGTCTAAAAGCTTAAGGTTGTCGCTTCAAAGGGTTTGCCTAATTCTCAAGAACCCTTTCCGGCGTTCTCAAGTCAGCAGACACACAAACACACAGGACAGACACGTCTATCACACGACTGTATTCTCGTCTACGTCGTTTCCATTCCGTTGACGTCGTGGGTGCATCCGCTACGGATCGGCTAAATTAAAAGTCCCAGACTTTTCGTTACTTCTTTCTAGCACAAAGGAAGTCACTCAATCTCTCACTCTCATGGGCTCCCAGTTGGGGAAATTTGTAATTAGCTAATTACAAATTACAAATTACATTTGTAATTAGTATTGAAATTTTCACTAATTACAAATGTAATTAGTATCAACATTTTTACTAATTACTATTTTGTCAATTAGTGAAAATTTCGATACTAATTACATTTGTATTTTGTAATTAGTGCACATTTCGATACTAATTGGATTTGTAATTTATAATTAGTGAAAATTTTTATACTAATTACATTTTGAATTTTTAATTAGTTGGAATTTTAATACTAATTACATTTTTAATTTGTAATTCGTGAAAATTTTAATACTAATTAAAATTAGTATTAAAATTAAATTAAAATAAAATTAAAGTATTACTAATTAGTATTAAAATTTTCACGAATTACAAATTAAAAATGTAATTAGTATTAAAATTCCAACTAATTACAAATTCAAAATGTAATTAGTATAAAAATTTTCACTAATTACAAATTACAAATCCAACTAGTATCGAAATGTGCACTAATTACAAAATACTAATTACATTTGTAATTAGTGAAAATTTCAATGCTAATTACATTTTTAATTAGTAATTGGTGAAAATTTCGATACTAAACTGCAATAATTTCGATACTAAACTGCAATAATTACATTTTTAATTTGTTATCAGTGAAAATTTCGATACTAATTACATTTGTATTTTGTAATTAGTGCACATTTCGATACTAATTACATATGTAATTTGTAATTAGTGAAAATCTAGATAATAATTACATTTGTAATTTGTAATTGGTGAAAAATTCTATACTAATTACATCTGTAATTAGTAACTTGAGGGTAATTAATTACTTCAAGTAATTAGTAGTGCCCAACCCTGCTCCCATGTAATATGGACTTCGATAAATTGACAAAAATTCAACGAATTTAAATTTAATTTAATTTAAAATTTTGATTGAATTTTAATTCAATTTAATCTAATTGTTTATTAAATTTTAGTTTAATTTAATTCAAATTTAACAGTTTTTCATAATTAGAGGTAAATAATACTAGATAACAAAAATTAAGGATCAATTTTTTGACAACTCTTTTTAAATGGCCACATAAATTGTTTAAACTATCCGATCTGACCGAGTTGTTTACTCATGGGACGAATTTATTTCAATTTTGAAATTATAAAAATTCATTTTCAGGACAATTGGTCAAATTGGAATTTAGATGACTTTCTTCTCTCACTGAAAACTATTATTATTTTTACAATGGTTTTCCATTAAAAAATTTCCGCGCTGTCGGAGAATCCCTGGGAAAGAGACAATCGAGCTCGAGGAAAAACGTGGGGAAATATGGCCTCGGGGGAAAAGAGCGAGAATCCGGACGAGAATGGAGGCGAGAAAAAGTCGGAGGTATTTACGAGACCGTGGAGACTGTCCGCAGGACTTTGCGGACGGATATTGATGGTCCTAGTGCCAGAAGGGCGTAAGAGCCCCATTTCCGTCCACTCGATAAGGCCCTTTTCTCTTCAAGCTGTCGATAGATATATTTACGAGACTTGGGCGGCGTTGAAGGCTCCTCGAGTTTATTGTATACGTATAAAAATTGTCCGAAAACAAAAGGTCTGTAGACAAGCATGGACAAAACGATCCCCTATCTGGGGTAAAACGATCCCCTAGGGGGTAAAATGATCCCTCTACAGGGTAAAATAATCCCTATGTGAGTAAAATGATCCCCTATGAGGTAAAATGATCCCCCTGTGAGGTAAAATGATCCCCCTATGAGGTAAAATGATCCCCCTATGGGGTAAAATGATGCCCTACGAGGTAAAATGATTCCCCTATAGGGTAAATTTGACCCCTGCAGGGTAAAACGATCTCGCCTGGGGTTAAATGGCCCCCTGGAGAGTAAAAAACATCCCCCTGTACGGTAAAATGATCCCCTGTTGGGCAAAATGAGCCCCCTGCAGGGTAAAGGGAATCCCCTGCGGAGTTGAGGAAACCGCCTCCAGGGTCAAATGATCCCTGCGTGGGTAAAATGATCCCCCTGTGGGGTAAAATGATCCCCCTGTGGGGTAAAATGATCCCTGCGAGGTTAAATTATCCCCCTATCTTCTAAAATGAACCCCCCCCCCTTCGATAGGGTGCGGCGATCCCCTGTGGGATGAGATGATGCCCCGATGGGGTAAAATCAGCCCCCTGTGGGATGAGATGATGCCCCGATGGGGTAAAATCAGCCCCCTGTGGGATAAAATGATGCCCCGATGGGGTAAAATGGGCCCCTGTGGGATAAAATGGCCCCCCTACAAGGTGAAAGAATCCCTCTGCGGGGTAAAAATGAGCCCCTGTAGGGTTAATTGGTCCCCCTGTATTGTAAAATGATCCCCCTGTGGGGTAAATTGAGCCCCTGGGGAGGGGGGGGGGGCCCTGTAGGGTAAAATGGACCCTGCGCGAGTGAAATGATCCCCCTATGGGAGAAAATAGCGCCCTGTAAGATAAAATGATCCCTTTGCGGCGTGAAATGACCCCCCTGTGGGGTAAATTGATCCCCGGTGGGTAAAATGATCCCCTGCGGGGTTAAATGAACCCCGATAGGGTTAAATAAACCCTGTGGGGTTAAATGGATCCCCTGTAGGCTAAAATGATCTCCTGCGAGGTAAAATGAGTCCCCCTGCAGGGTAAAAGGGACCCCTGCAGGGTAAAAGGAGCCCCTGCAGGTTAAAATGATCCCTGTGTGGGTAAAATGATCCCCTTGTGGGGTGAAATTATGGCCTGCGGGGTAAAATGATCCCCCTGTGGCATAAATTGAGCCCCCTGTGGGATAAATTGAACCCCTGTAGGGTTAAATGGCCCCCTGTAGAGTTAAGTGGACCCCCGATAAAGTAAAATTAGCCCCTGTGGAGTAAAATGGTCCCCCTGCGGAGCAAAATGATCCCTATATGGGTAAAATGATCCCCATGTGGGGTCAAATGATCCCCCTACAGGGACAAGCCCAAAACAATTTTTTTATAATTATAATAGTTTTCGAGATATTTAAAAAATAAACTTGAAAAATTGAAAAAATAGTAAAATTTTGATTTTCGCATAACTTTCGAAATTAGAAAAAAAAAAAATTTTCCTTCGGCAGAACTTCGTTTTATGATAAAAAAAAAAACTTCTGACCGAATTTCATCGAAATTGAAAGGTGCCGTTTCCAACTATTGGTCGATTTGACATGAAATGACCCCTATTTATTCTCAAATGTTCAACTCAATTCAACTCAATTTAATTTTTTCCTTCAATATTGCAAAAAAAAAAATGTCAACTCTATCCCTAACGTGTCCCACCGGGACTGAGAAATAAAATCAACGAATTCACGACGATAAAAACGAAATGGAGAACAGGATGAGAAATCCTGTGAGAATCGAATAAGCGCGAAAATCTTTCCTTTCTTCCTTGTCTCGTCTCTCTCACTCGTCAGTCGAACAATGATAAACCGTTTCGCTAACGAGATTCTTCTCTTAATTGCATGATTAATCGCTCATGCAATAACAGTCTGGATCACGAGAAAGAGAGAGAGAGAGAGAGAGAGAGAGAGAGAGAAAGAGAGTGAAGGAGAGAAAATTCTACCAATCCTCCTCTCTTCGTTATCCTTCATTTTCCATGTAACGAATGCAGAGGGCATAAAATACCCCTTCTGCAGTTGTACACGAATTAAATAAATTTTTTGCATCAATAATAATAATAATAATAAAATTATTATTATTATTATTATTATTATTATTATTATTATTATTATTATTATTATTATTATTATTATTATTATTATTATTATTATTATTATTATTATTATTATTATTATTATTATTATTATTATTATTATTATTATTATTATTATTATTATTATTATTATTATTATTATTATTATTATTATTATTATTATTATTATTATTATTATTATTATTATTATTAAACACGATTTAAACCTCGATTAAAACATTGGCGAGGTTTTAAAATTCCCGCTGAGCAAATAGATATTGCAATTAAATTTGATTGCTCGTTGGTAATTCTTTTTTTTTTCATTTTTCACACACTCTTTCCTTAACATGAAATCTCACGCCGAGAATTTTTTTTCGTTATTGAAATATTTGTGTTTTACCAGCTAATGTGACTTTTTTCCTCCCCTTTTTGCCATTTTTTTTTTTTTTTGCGCCAGGACAAAACCGTCTATCGCGTTTCCTGTTCAACGTTTCAGTATCGTTCCGCTCTTTTGTAAACATTCCACAAAAATCGAGACGAGAAAATGTGCAGATATATTGCTTTATAGATGTATACGAGGTATTCCCGCTCAACGGGACCCCCTTTTAGGCCGACCTCTTTCGATTTTCCTGAAACTCGAGTATGTTTTAGTGTTGCCTGAAAGTATATTGTACACCAATTTTCAGATCTCTAACTATATAATACTCTTTGGAATACACCAAAAGTTATATTTCAAACTTTTTGCGTATTCAGCGCTTCGGGGCTTTGGCACGGCGCGAAATAAAATCGAAAAAATTCTTTGACAATAGCTTTCGATCGGAAATTTCCTGCGCTTTTTGAAAAAAATATCAGCAATTCCGAAAAAAAACGAATTCATTCGAATTTCGGCCAAAAACCGAAAAAATTTATTTACAAAAAAAGAGCATAATTTAATTCGGCGGAACAATTTTTTTCATGTTTTGTATATATCTGAGAAGTCACGATATAAATTTCAAATTGGAACTCGCATCCATTCACTAATGCCAAGTCTTCTTTAGTAAGATAAAAATTCTTAAATATCGTGTTTTTCGTATTCAACAGTTCTCTGATATATTATATAGTTTTTTTAACGAATTTCGAATTTTATAAATTTATTGAATTCAAAATTTAATAAATTTGATTTAATAGATTTAATTTAATTAATTTAATAAATTGAATAAATTTGATTATTTAATAAATTTAATTTAATTAATTTGAATAATTTACTAAATTCAAAATTCGTTAAAAAAACGCTATATAATACAGCAGGGAACTGTTGAATACGAAAAACACGATATTTAAGAATTTTTATCCTACTAAAAGACTTGGCATTAGTGAAAGGATACGAGTTCCAACTTGAAATTTATATCGTAACTTCTCAGATATATACAAAACATGAAAAAAATTGTTCCGCCGAATTAAATTATGCTCTTTATTTGTAAATCAATTTTTTTGGTTTTTGGCCGAAATTTAAATGAATTCGTTTTTTTTCGGAATCGCTGATATTTTTTTCGAAAAGCGCAGGAAATTTCCGATCGAAAGCTATTGTCAAAGAATTTTTTTCGATTTTATTTCGCACCGTGCCAAAGCTCCGCAAAAGCGCTGAATACGCAAAAAGTTTGAAATATAACTTTTGGTGTATTCCAAAGAGTATTATAGTTAGAGAGCTGAAATATGGTGTACAATATACTTTCAGGCAACACTAAAACATACTCGAGTTTCAAGAGAATCGAAAGAGGTCGGCCTAAAAGGGGGTCCTGTTGAGCGGGAATACCTCATATATGTATTTATTGCGCAAAATTAAATTTGCCAAGCGTCAGTATTTGTCTTTCCTTCGAGCTTTTCTCGTTTCCTTTCTCAAACACTTCTTTCTCGTAGGCGGCCAAATATATTCCCATATTCCTCATTCCAGATTTATTTCGAAAAACAAAATGGTACATTTACAGATTTACCATTTATTTTTTAGCAGAAATAATACTACCGGCGAAAAGTCTCCGAACAGAACTTGAAAAAAGGTCTGGAACCTTTTTTCTATGCCATTTCGCCGGAAGTCAACGTAAACTAATTTAACAAACGACATTTTAAGGGGGAAGAATTCGGCTTCATTTCCTGTTTTTTAAATTATTTTTATAATTTTTTTCTAGATTTGGGGGTCTATTTTGAAAAAAACGGTTTTTCGCCTTTTTCCCCCTCTCTTCAGGTGCATCTATCTTCCAAAGGAATTTTTTTTCTATATTTTTACGATTGGATTCATAAAGGGGAAAGTTTGAGCTTCATTTTTCTTTTTTGTTAAACTTTGAGCGATTTTTTTTTCCCAAGTTATTCTGTTTTTTGTGAAAAAAGAGGAAATTTGAAAAATCTCGTCTAACACAAAAACAAAGAGAATTCATGAAAAACTTTAAGTTAGCAAAGTTTTGCGTCTGTTTTCGTTGAGTTCAGAGGAATTTTTTCAGATTTTTTTTTTACATTTTTTTGTCTTGTTAACTCGGCCGGTCACTTACCGACGCGAGAGCCCCATTTTCCGTTATCTTTAATCACACCCATGTGGCTTTTGTAGTGTTTAACTCTAAGACTGTTTGTATTTTTTCTAATGAAATAAAATAAAAATATGTTGAAATCATTTAAATTCAATACTAGGACTGGGGGATCATTTTACCCCATGGGGGATCATTTTACCTCAGATGGGGGATCGTTTTGTCCATACTTATATACAAAATGATGCTTTTGTAGAAACTTGAAGAAATATTAAAAACTTAAAAATAGAAAGTTCAAATACTGATTAGAATCGTAAAAGTATTGGTTAACTACAGCTTCACTACTTATTGATGGGAAAAATTATATCTTGATCCTTTACCTTTCCTTTCTTCAAGAGGATCAATTTTGAGACCTATTGTACAAAACAAGCTTTGTTTATTTTTCAGGTCCAAAAAGCAAATTTCCTCGCAATTTAAGACATTAGCTTTATTTAAATTAATTGTTAACTTAAATTTAACTTAAATTAATTTAACTTAACTGTAATTTGTCTGACTGCATATTCGTGATCAACGGACAATGTACGTCTATTTTCATTTAATTGGTTTTTTTTCTCAATATAATAATCCTTCGGATCTATATATCGAATAAGTAGGTTAATCGTTTAATCAAAACAGCTACGCTTTGGTAATTCAGTTGCGCAACATTTGATCGTGAGTCGTGGATGAATGTGCACATATTGCCCATTACGCCCCCAGAAATATTACAACAAAGACTGGGGACTTTCGAAATCGCACAATTGTTATTTGCATCCTCACGTTCATCGCTACCAGCTTTATTATATTTTCAGGCATTGTGAGAGAGAACGGAGATGACCAAGAGTCGACTCCCATCGATCGGAAACTTTCTGTATTTCATGATTATTGTTCCGAATCAATCTGGCATTCATCAATCATTTTATGTAACAAGATTTTTGACGTAACTGCTAATAATTGTGCGAGCTTGTCCCATCAGCTGCAAAACCGTAGACTTTATAAATCATGCAAAATAATCAGAAAGACAACTGATGGGAAAAAGCGCGCGGTATTTCCAAAGAATATAATTTTTTTATCGTAAAAAAAATAATGCAATCGTAAAGTCGATGATTAATTAACAGCGGATTAATTTTAAAAAAGTTAAGTTGAATTAAGTAAATTAAATTCAGCTTAAATTAACCCCCAAAAGATAGAACCTTCGTGTCCCATCGTTTTGTCAACATTGTCGTGAAAAAAGTATTTTGTATTTTGCATAAAATTGTTGTTAAATTTTTTTTTTCGGATGAGACAAATTATTGTCATTTGGTTAAGGGTTCAAAGAAGATCCATGAATTTTTTCAGATTTTTTCAAAACTTCTAAAATTGTGAAATGAGCCAAAGACTCGAACTACCCATCGATAGCTTTAACGGTTGCTCAAAATATCGTTAGCTGACAAGGGTTAAATTAAGTCAAGTTAAATAATTATTATTTTCGCACAATTTATGATTTTTTGAATATTCTTCCAATTTTTGAATTTCTTCCAACTGTTTTATTAATTATTGCATTTTGTCCGATCGATGAATCATCAATCCGATCATTTGATCGTGAAATTATATTTAAAAAAAAATACAATTTTAATTATGTAAAAAAATCAATTCCCGAAAACTTTTGGAATCCATCGATTGATGTATTGCATTTTGTCCGATCAGTGGATCATTGATGGAATTATTTGATCGTGAAATTAAATACCAAATTCACGAGTTGACTTATAAATAAGAAAATTACTTCCCAGAATTTAAAGGACTAATCGATTGATTTATTAATTATTGCATTTTATCCCATCGATGGATCATTGATTGGATTATACGATCGTGAAATTAAATGTCAAAAAATTTACGAGTTGAATTACAAATAAAAAAATTACTTCCAAGAATTTGAAGGACTAATCGATTGATTTATTAATTATTGCATTTTATCCCATCAATTGATCATTGATGGGATTATTAGATCGTGAAATTACATATAAAAAAAATTACGAGTTGAATTATAAATAAATAAATTACTTCCTAGAATTTGAAGAACGAATCGATTGATTTGTTAATTATTGCATTTTATCCCATCGATGGATCATTGATGGGAATATTTGATCGTGAAATTAAATGTCAAAAAATTCACGAGTTGAATTATTATCAAAAATGAAATTACTTCCCAGAATTTGAAGAACTAATCGATTGAGTCATTAATTATTGCATTTTATCCCATCAATGGATCATTGATGGGATTATTTGATCTTGAAATAAAATGTCAAAAATTTCACAAGTTGAATAAAAAAAAATTACTTCCCGGAATTCGAAGAACTAATCGATTGATTGATTAATTATTACATTTTGTCCGATCAATGTTTCATTGATCGGAGAGGCGTATCAATAGAGTTATAATTACCAGCGTGAATGAGAAGAGAAACGAGAATGAAACATGTTAATGGAGAGAGGACAGAACCGAAAGTGGATTGCACAAGATGACTATACCGTTATTTTCATCGTATGCATTTGCTCGTGTGTGAAGATCAAAGGGAATTCGAATTTGAGGGTCTCATTATGGAAAGTAGTTTCGTACGAGGCGAGCAAACAGTGAATTTGATCGGATTAGCCATAATAGTACACTATATGGGGCATTCAACGCCAAAAGGTTCCTCATCTTCGTGTTCATGAATCCTTTACTTTTTAGAATACAATCAAATTACTAAAAACTGAGAAACTTCAAAGCTTCCTTTTTTTTGCAATTGTCAGCCAGATTTTTGGAAAAAATGGCAAATTTGAAAAAACGATGAAATCGGAAATTGGCACATCGTTTCCCATTTTCCCATCACTTCTCAAGCTTCCTCCAAGAGAAATCCAAAATTGGAGACCATAATCACCCAAAAAGGAAACTTAAAATGGCGGAAAAATAAAAAGAACTGCATAAATTTCAAACCTGCATGATTTTTTTTTTTAATTATTTGGAAGAATTTGGGAATTTTTTTTCTGCAGAAAAAGTCCCATCAGATGATGTAACATGGGGTAAATCAGACGACCATTTCAGAGGCAGTAAATTTAATTTCGTTTGCAATTTCCCACACCTATTTCTCTCTCTCACTCTCCCTCTCTCTTTCTCTTTCCATCTAGTCGATGTTCCGCAGCTTGTTCAACGAGAACATGCCGAATGAAACACGACATTATAACGCACCAGAGCAACTGAAAGGTGGACAGATTGAGACTAGACGGTCCGGAGAGGAAAATGGGCAACTATATATGCGGGATAATGGAGAAGGAGAGAGAGAGAGAGAGAGAGAGAGAGAGAGAGAGAGTGAAACAGCCAGGAGTTAGCCTTTTGACTCAGGAAACTCGCTCAAGTTTGTGTCTCTATATTGAAATAGGGGAATGTGGGGCAAAATTCAAAATCGAAAATTTTTGAAAATGAGATTATTATTATTATTATTATTATTATTATTATTATGGGTGGGGGTCGAAGAGTCGACTAACGAATATTTCGAACGGCCGAAATCCCGAATTTCACGATTACGGGCGTTCGAATAACGAAGCGCCGAAATCCCGAACGCCAGAAAAGCGAAAGCGGAGAGAGCCGCCCCATGCGTAAGAGAGAGAGAGATGCGCCTCCTCTCTCTCTTACGCATGGGGCGGCTCTCTGGCCTTTCTCTTTTCTGGCGATCGGGATTTAGGGGCTTCGTTATTCTAACGCTCGTAATCGTGAAATTCGGGATTTCAGCCGTTCGAAATATTGGTTAGTCGACTTTTCGACCCCCCCCCCCCCCCCCCCCATTATTATTATTATTATTAGCGTTAATATACCAAAATAGACTCCCCATGATAAATCACATCTAGATAATGCATTTTCATAACAATTGAATATTAACATTTCAAAAAATTAAAAATTTATCATTCGCATCGTATTTTATTTATTAAAAAAAAAAAAAAAAAAAAAAAAAAAACACTAAGATGCTGTAATAGTATTACGGTGACCCACTTTTACAAAAACATCTTTGATAATTCAAAAATCAAAGAAAAATGAGGTTTTAGAAGCTAAATGGGAACATCCTTGGATTTGAAAATTGCAAAAGAGAATTTAATTTTTTTATCTAATAGAACAATATGGTTAAAATATTTTCCCAAAGTTTCAAGTCAATTGGAGTAAAATTCGAGGAAAGAGAGCCTTTGGAAATTCTTTTCATTTTCTAAAAACACTTCTAAAACACTATTTTTTAAAGTTGGACACGATTTCTCAAAAACTAATGCAACGATCTTATTGAAATTTTGTACACTTCTTCAAAATAAGATTTTAAGAACAAAATAAAATTAGAAAAAAAATGGTACTGTTTTGCATACAACTCTGCAAAAAATTCAAATTTAATTTTTTTTAAACCTATCTACTAACAGTACTAAAAGATAAAATTTGATTTTTTAATTTCAGAAAAGCTACGGTAAAAATTTTTCAATAAAAATTTTATAAAATATTTCTCAAATGTTGCTTTTATATACATAATATTTCAAACCAAAGAGACGCAATTTTTATATTGGAAATTGTTTTCACGAATACGAAATTCAAATTCGTATCACTGTTTATTTAAACAAATCTAATATCCATAATAATTAATAATTAATTATTAGTGATATTATTTTATTAGAATGTGCAAATATTTTTACAGACAAGAAATTGCAATTTTTGTGTTGAAATTTTTTTTTTTCAGCCCTGATATTTTTAATTAATTATTAGCAATATGATTTTATTATAATGTGCAAATATTTTTACAAACAAAAAATTGCAATCTTTTTGTTGAGAATTTTTTTTGCAGCCCTGATATTTGTAATTAATTATTAGCAATATTATTTTATTATAATGTGCAAATATTTTTACAGACAAAAAAAGGGCAATTTTTTGTTGGGAATTTTTTTCGCGACGTATTCGTGCAAACAGCAAATTATCGCTGTTCCCATGTCAGTGAATTCATCGCCAGCTGGCACATTTATCAGTACACAAGTTGCATCCATACAAAGGAAAAAAGTATGGCAGAAACATTTCACCCTGCAGGTTCCCTGAATGACATTTGCGTGTCAGTGTCTCCCTCGCAGAAGCGTGCCCAACCTGGCACGGTTATATATTTAGTTAAATATACAGGGTGTTCCAGGGATGAAAGTCAATACCGTGAGGGTAGATTCGTGACGTAATATCGAGTAGAAAAGTCCTTAACCATTTTTTATTATTTTAAACCCTTGAATTGTTATTAATTTTTTTAATCAGCCAATGAGATGCGCCCTTGCTTGCGTCCGTGAGTTCATCTCATTGGCTGATTAAAAAAATTAATAGCAATTCAGGGGTTCAAAATACAAAAAAATGGCAAAGGACTTTTCTACTCGATATTACGTCACGAATATACCCTCACGGTTTGCCCTTCACCCCTGGAATACCCTGGATATGACTATAGATACCACTCGGGGATATATAATTAATCGTTTGTAAGTTTATAGGTGGTCGAATTTCCGGAGATCCATGTCAACGGAAATTAGTAAGGAAATATCGTCTGGAGTGAAACACGAACCCTGGTGCATTGGAGAAAATTGGACATGTTTCTGTTGCACATTGATAACGTGTTGAAAGGGTGTCCAAAATAGTCCCCATAGGTAAAATGATCCCTACCGATATCATCGAAGCTTCTGGCTTAGCAAACGAATTTCCCCTTCTATTTTTTCGTTAAATATTTTTTTCGAAAAAGCAGAAAATAGAAGGAAATCCCCGCCCACTGTGGCTCAACGCTCGAAATTTTCCACATAAGACACGGGATTTTTGTGATTTTTTAAATATTTTTATATTTGGCCTAAGAGTAATTTGTTTATAAAATTATAGCCAAGTCAAATCGCTGAAAAAAAATCTGAAAAAAATCCTGAGTGCTTTTCAGGGGTACCACAAAACCATAAAAAATTGCGGAGAACATCGGAGAGATGGAGGTCAGACCCAGGTCAATCAGTGTGGAATGCCCCATATACATCTATATACAGGGTGTCCCAGGGACGAATATCCATACCGTGAGAGTAGATTCGTGACGTAATATCGAGTAAAAAAGTCCTTTGCCATTTTTTGATAACTTCAACCCCTGAATTGTTATTAATTTTTCTAACCAGCCAATGAGATGCGCTCACGGACGCAAGCAAGGGCAATGGGCGCATCTCATTGGCTGATTTTGAAAAATTCATAACAATTCAGGGGTTCAAAATATCATAAAATGGCAAAGGACTTTTTTACTCGATATTACGTCACGAATCTACTCTCACGGTACTGACATTCGTCCCTGGGACAGTCCCTGTATATTGGGAGGACACGCGGGATCTTGTTTTGCGCGCAAGATAAGCCAGGCCGAACCTCACGGAGGCGCGTGAAGAGAGTAAAATTACCGAGGCGACACGCCGAGAGTACATCCGGGTCACCCTGACCCCATCGAGACCCTGGTGGGAAAAAACGCGAGAAAAAAAAAGAAAAATATTTTACACAGCCGAGAGATCAGGCACGAAACTCATTATCCATATTCCCTGCGTACTTTATAATTACGCGTATAAGCGACAAAGAGAAGAAAGAAATAGTGCGAATTTAATGAATGAAAAAAATACCTTCAAGAACAGAACAAAAAAATTAACAGTGGCCAAGAAAAAAATGTTGAAGGAAATTAAACAAAAAAATTTTTACTTTTTTTCAAAAAGAAAATTTCTTTATTTTCTTCATTTCAATTTTTCATAAGTATGATTATCTGATATTCTTTTTGAAAATTTTTTGTTTTTTTAGGTGGGACAATTAAATACATTTGAAAAAATGAAAATGTTTGAACAATTTTTACTCTTCTGTGATAAAAATACAGAATTAAAATTTTGTAACAAAATTTTGTAGATAAAGGACTCTGTTGTTATTTTCAAAATATTTATTTTTCTTTGTCCCATTTATTGAGATTTTAGAATAGTAAATTAATCGAATTTTTTGGTGCCCCGATGACTTCCCCAGAATCGTTGGAATTTGTTCACACATTTTTTTGTTAATTTCTTAAAGTTGCTTCCAAGAGGTTTCTCAAGGAGAGAGATGGGAATCACCTGTGTAATCGAGCCGAATAAACGCTTAGATAAGATCAAGAATGTTTGAGAATGTATGATGTGCAAAAAAAAGTAACCAGGAAAAAAGTTGAGCAATTTTTTTTTCACGACACTCGCATTCGTTAAATCCAGTTGCTCTACTTTACTTGTTAAAGGATTAAAGAAATATAAACAAATTTTATTAATTTGATTAATTCATTAAAAATGAAAATTCAAAAATAAAAATTCACAATTATTTCCCTTTGAGAACGAAAAATCTCATTACACTGATATAATTTCTATGAAAAAAAAATAATAATGATAATAATAATTAATAATAAATAAATAAATAAATTCAGAAAATAAAAATGCACAATTATCTATCGACCAAGAATATTTATATTTATATCTATGTATGGGTCATTTCATGTCAAATCGACCAAGAGTTGGAATCGACCCCTCTCAATTTCGATGGAATTTGGTCAGAAGTTTTAGTTTTCAATAAAACGGAGTTCTACCAAGGGAAAAAAATTAAAAAATGTTTGTTCAAAAGTTATTCAAAATTTTAAATTTCACAATTTTTCAAATCTTTTAAGTTTATTTTTCAAATATCGCGAAAAATATTACAGTTACAAAAAATCGTTCTGAATTCATTTTGAAGAGTATACTTGGGGCTACAAAAAAAAATTTGACAAATGATGAATTTGGAGAATTTTGAATTTTCAAAAATCGTGAAAATCCAAGTTCCATATTTTATTTTTGGTTCAATTTTGTTATATAATACCTTGTACTGACCTCAAAAGATCCTGAAATTTCCAAAGAGGTGTTTTTTTTATTTCAAAAATGAACATTTTTGAATTTTGGTAAAATTTTTTTTTGTTGTTCCCCTAAGTTAAGTAAAGTTGAGTAATCATGTAATTCTGTAATTTAAGCAGTAAAAATTTCAATTGATGATAATTAAAAAAAAAAAAAATTTTTACCAAAATTCAAAATTTTTTATTTTTGAAACAAAAACACCATCCTGAAAATTTTAGGATCTTTTATGTACGAGGTATTATATAAAAAAAATTTAACCAAAAATTTAATGTCAATCGTGGATTTGCACGATGTTTAAAAATTCAAAAATTTATATTTATGACATAAAAAAAACACCTCTCTGAAAATTGCAGGATCTTTTAAGATCAGTACAAGGTATTGTATAAAAAAAATGAACCAAAAATAAAATATGGAACTTGGATTTTTACGATTTTTGAAAATTCAAAATTCTCCAAATTCATCATTTTTCAAATTTTTTTTTTCCGAATATTTTTTTTTTCGTAGCCCCAAGTATACTCTTCAAAATGAAATTAGTACGATTTTTCGTAACTATAATAGTTTTCGAGATATTTGAAAAATAAACTTGAATGATTTGAAAAATGATGAAATTTTGAATAACTTTTGAAAAATAATTTTTAAATTCTTTTCCTTTGGTAGAACTTCGTTTTATTGAAAACGAAAACTTCTGACCAATCTTCATCGAAATTGAGAGGGGTCGATTCCAACTCTTGGTCAATTGACATGGAATGACCCATATATATGCAATTCAAGAATTCTTGATTAATCAGCTGAGCAACAAAATTAAGACTCCCTTGGTGAGACTTCCAGCAAAGTGTACAGCAATGCAAACTTGACCGATTACTCCGAGCAGTTATATAGACGAGAGGAGAATTGCGAATTTATCTTTCTCCCTGCGGTACGTAAAACATTTTTTTTTTATCGCGTCTACAGCACACGATACTCGTTTTATATCTCAATAAGATATCTCCAGCATCAGAGAGAAGAACGCAATGTACATCATTATAAATTAATAATTAATAATTTATTATTTATTATTTATTATTTATTATTTATTATTTATTATTTATTATTTATTATTTATTATTTATTATTCATTTATTTATTATTTATTATTTATTATTCATTTATTTATTTATTTATTTATTCAAAATTAATTATTTATTCGAAGAAAAAAAAATGTCTTCGATTGTAATAGAATTGAAAATAATTTTTTCAGATATTAATTTCTGTGTCTTTTTCGGTGTAAAAAAAAATGTTGGAATCTCATTTCAATCGAATTCCAATATTTCTTCTTACGTTGATTTTTGTTGAAATATTTAATTTGTAAAAATTATTGTTCTGATTTAAACCAATTCTGTATTTCAATAAAATTGAATTACTTCTCCTATTATTTTTTAATTAATTATATTTTCTTTTATTAATTTTTGTTGACTTATTTAATTTGTATGAGAATCATAATTCTAATTTCAACTTTTTTCGCATGTCAAACTGAATTTTTTTTCTTCCTTAATTTTTTATGCATTTCAATTCAATGAAAACTTTTTTCCATTAATTAATTTTTGTTAAAATATTAAATTTGTAAAAATTATTTTTCTAATTTCCTCTTTATCCTCATTTGCATCAAATCGAATCATTTTTTCTTCCATCAATTTTTGTCGAATTGTTTTCTTTGTAAAATTATTATTTCAATTTTGACTTTCTTCGTATTTCAATGAAATTGAACGTTCTTCTTTTTCATTAATTTTTATTAAAATAATTCATTTGTAAAAATTATTTATCAATTATTAATCAAATCGAAGGATATTTTTTCATTGTTATTTTTTCAAATATCTTTTTGTACATTTTAATAAACTATATCAATGGACCCATGAACGTCGATAAAGTCTATTCAAATTTGAGTCGAAGGCTACTCGCGTCTGTCGATTGCAAAAAAAAATTAATTTACCCTCTTTGGATACACCGACCTTTCTATGGCCAATGAGAACTTTTCAAGTTCGATCTGGGCATGATTTTTGGGAATGAAGCAATGATACTGCTTCGTTCCTGAAATCATCTTCGCAGTATCAAAACGAGATTATTTTATTATTTTTCCCTGTCTACGATTAATAATGATAAAATATCAATATCTACACTATTTCGTTAAATCACTCTATAATGATAGATTGTATCGATAAAAATGCATTTGAAATAATGGATTCTCCACTACGCCATTTTTTTTATAGTCTGTAAATATACCAAGTAAAAAACGTAAATTTCATGTTTTACTTTTTTTTTTCGTACGATGAATAATTTTCGACTTACGAAATGGAACGAGAAATTTTTTTGTATTTTTTTCCGGCCAAAATATGCAATATAAAAATCTGAAAAAAATCACGAATTTTCTTGACAGTTGGAACTACTTTATAAAAATTTGTATGCGATTTTTGGTCATTTCAAAAAATGGGGTGGTCGACTTGACGTGGAATGCCTCATATATAGTGAGTGTTTATAATTTATTCCTCGCGATGCTTTGTGTTAAAAACAAAAAAACAAACGCCGGACGATTGTTAATTGCAAGTGTTACGTTATCATTACACGAGGCTGACCAGTTTTACATACACTCACATACTAATATTCGTAATGAACTTGTCATTACAACATTATTTAAACGTTTTTCTTTTACAGAATACACGCCGTGATAAATTTGTAATTAATATTCAGCGTGTTTTGACATTCGTGATTTTACCTTTACATCACTTCAGAAAGGAATTTTGAGCTCGGGCAATCAAAAAAATTTGCTTTTCCAAATTTCTAAAAAAAAAAAAAAAAGGTTCAAAGGTTATGAAATTTAATTAAATTCTACTTTTTGTTTACTTGAATTTTTAAGCAAAATTTACTTAAATTGTTCCAGCTGAATTTTTCAAAATTTCCCAACAAACATTTTATGAAACATTGTAGAAAATGTTGTTTTTTTATGCTCAAAATTTTGAAATAAAAAATTCAGTTACTGTAAAAAAAAAATATATACAAATAAAATATCAAATAGAATTTTAAAAATTTTTCAATGAAAATTTTATAAAATACTGTTTGAATGTAACTTTTTAATTTTTTATATCCTCAAAATAAAAAAAATAAAAAACTTGTTCAATGAACAAAAAAATCAACATTTGAAACTTAATTCGACTCTTGTTTTCAAGCATGAAACTGCGCAATAAAATTTTCCAAATTGCCCGATAAAAATTTTATAAAACATCGTCTAAAAGTTTAAATATTGCTCTTTTAATGCTCGAAATTTTGGAAAAAAAAATTATTCACTGTAAAAAAAAAAGAAAATATATAAATAAAATATCAAATACAATTTTCCAAATTTTTCAATAAAATTTTTACAAAATATTGTTTAAATGTAATTTTTTATATGCATACGCTTGCGGGATTATCTCGAAGGACCTCATGTGAAAATACAGTTTGGGGAAGAAGCTCTCCGTATAACGGAGCAATGTACAATATATATGGGGCGTTCCATCCCAAATCGGAGAGTTTGAAAAACTTTTTTTATTTCCTCAAATTTTTTATATTTTTTAGTACCCATTAAAAGACCCTTGCTGGTAAATTTTGAGATTTTTTTTATTACCCTTTCAAAAGATATTAAATTTAAAAAAAAACCGCTCTTCTTTCGGTATTTTAGTCATAAGTTCTTTAATAATGGTCCAAATTAAAAGTTTTTTTTTGCAATTTTTTTTTGTTATGGTCGTTTTAAAAAAATTCGGCGTGTTTTTAAATAAGTTTTTAGAGTTTAAAACTTTAAATCGCGTTTTTAAAAGTGAGCGTATATTTTGATTTCCGTAATGACTATTTTTTTCGATTTTTGGAAACTAACATTTTTTTTTATTTAAAAAATTTTATAAAAAAGTGTCAAAATAAATTTTAAATGATGAAAAAAAATACTATACAGCAACGAAAATTGATATTCATAATAATTGATAGAAAAAAAAAATTTCATTTTCAAAAATCGAAAAAAAATAGTAGTTATGAAAATTCCACGACCGGACTAGTCTTAAAAGTTGTTGAATAGACAGATGTTTGAAACAAAACATTTGAAAAAAATCAAAATATACACTCACTTTCAAAAACGCGATTTAAAGTTAAAAACTCAAAAAACTCATTTAAAAACGAGTCAAATATTTTTGTTGTATTTTTTTCTAAAAAGGCCATAAAAAAACAAAAAAATTCGAAAAAAAAACTTCCAATTTGGACCATTATAAAAAAAGTTCTGACCAAAATACCGAAAAAAACGGTTTTTTGGTATTTTGAACGAGTAATGAAAAAAATCTCGAAATTTATCAGCAAGGGTCTTTTGATGGGTACTAAAAAATATAAAAAATTTGAGGCCATAAAAAAAAAAGTTTTTTCAAACTGTCCAATTTGAGATGGAATGCCCCATATATATATATATATATGCAAAAATACAGAAACACGAAATCACAAAAG
>OX333078.1:33005758-33205991 GCA_946863875.1 Alloplasta piceator | reverse complement strand
CCAATGATCGTACAGAAATCAGAAGAGGCGTTTTCACAAACTTGAATCAATGCTCTACAAGGATTGTTGATGGTTTTTTGCAAAAAAAATTTTTTTTTCCATCCTTGCCATGAATTTGAAAAAACAGGAGAAAAAGGGCTATTATGGTTTTTTTAGAAAATCAACGGCCCAAATTAATAATATTGGCAAAACGACTAATATTGAGCGTGACTTTTACAGCTCAATATATCCACAAAATCCCTGTAAAGTTTCAATTTGATCTATCGAACGGTTTTTTTGTTTCAAGCAATCAAATTTTTGAAATTTTTGAATTTTTCCGTGTTTTACATTAAATTTTTTTTCTCCGCAACAAGTAAATATAAAGCAATGAGAGATAAATATTTTTGTAGGAAATTGAACGCTCCACAAAAAAGGTCTCTCATGATTTTTCGATAAACTCACTCCTTCGAAAGTTATTCAAGGTTAAACTTGAACTTGTAAGAAATTTTTCAGATTTTCCTGCTTTGACGGCAAAATTATTATTATTCAGATAAAAATTAATTGTTCATTTCGAAAAATTATTTTTATTATAGTACAGTCAGAATCAGATATTTTTCAAAATGAACGATTATTTTTTACCTAAGTAACAATAATTTTGCCGTCAAAGCAGGAAAATCTGCAAAATGTCCTACAAGTTCGACTTTAACCTTGAATAACTTTTGAAGGAGTGAGTTGATCGAAAAATCACAAGAGACCTTTTTTGAAGAGCGTTCAATTTCCTACAAAAATGTGTATCTCTCATTACTATATATTTACTTGTTTCGGAGAAAAAAAATTAAATGTAAAACGTGGAAAAATTCCATGTTATTCAAACGGGAAATATATCGTCCTTGGGGCAAGGGTTAATGTGAATATTAAGAAATTTTTGGTCTGATATTTTTTGATGGATCATGAACTAAACATTTGGGGGGTGCTATAAAAAAAAAACCAACTTGGTAAATAACGGACAGTCTTTTAGGTTCAAAATCGGCGTTTTGACGCTGACTCGACTGCCCCTCCGCCCCCCCTCCCCCCTTAAGCTCGATTCTCATGAAAAAGAACGAATGTCATTGTTCTCTCTGCAATGTTTGTGCGTGGGCGTGTGGACAAAATGTAAGAGGATCTCCGGGTGTACGAGTCCACATGGAAATAAAATATATCGGCAAATATTACGGAAAATATATATTTTGGATATATTAAGTATATTTTGTTCGAAAATGTATGTATTACAAATATGATTTTAGGTATATTTTAAAATCTATTTAAAAATATTACAATATAAATATAAAAAATGTATTGAAGATATATACTAATTATATCAAACATATATATTGAGTGCATGTTCTATATATTTTAGATACATTTTTAATTGGTGTTTAAATATACACAATACATATGTAAAAAATATATTTAAGATATATACTAAATGCATCAAACATATATATTGAGTGTAGGTTTTATATATTTTCGATATAATTTTAATATATGTTTACATGTACACAATATATGTTTTTACATATATCAAAAAATATATTTTCATGCACAATAATCATATATCTAAAATATATTTAATATATATTTCAAAGAAATATTTTCTGCCGAAAATTTACTTATCACGAATATATTTTTGAGTACATTTCTTATATGGAATATACATATTGTATATTTAATATATATCTGATATATATTTTAGATACATCTAAAATGTATTTAGAATATATAATGTACACTTCGAATATATTTTAAATATATTTTTACTTATATCGAAAAATATATTTTCCGGTATATTATATTTCCGTGTGGGAGAAAACGCGTTTCTTCATCGTGGCGATGAAAGACTAGAATTTCATACCGCACCTGCATCATCGTAAACACTCTTCTTCCAGCACCACTAACGGATATTTTATAATGCACAAACCTCAAGAGGAGACTTTTGTCCTACCCGCAGACACAATCGTCGAGATTTTACCCGAGAAATCTCTCACAGAGGATTCCCAATCTTTTTCGCACAAAATTTCCCACCACAAACTATCATTGATTCCGATAAATATTAGGGTGGGTCATATAAAATGACTTTGTTTTCCTTGACATAATGAAAAATGTATTGTTTGGCATCTCAAAAAAACCCTCTGCAAGTATCAGCCCTTCTTATTTAAATTGAGAGGTGCCTCATCGCAAATTTTTATTTTCCATTTAAATAACATAGGAAATTTGTTCGTTTAACTTTGGAATTTTATTAGACTTTAACCGTTGAGGTTAGGAGAGTTTTTTAGCACTCTAAATCGATCCTACGTTGTATTATCCCACGTTTTTTTTTCGTCTTACGGGGTTTCAAATTTCATTTCGGGGCTCCTATTCCTTGGCCTTTTATTTGTTCTAAACGCTTCTAGCATCGTGAAAAATAAACACCTGAAACGAGAACTCTCGCCTCAATATCTGACGAGTGACACGTGTCAGAATGAGGGAGTAGATTTTTTTTTCTTTCATATGATTTATTTAAACAATTGATGTCGATTTTCATTGTTTCTTTGTAAATTTATAGTTAAATTTTCAATGTTCAATTTTCAATTCTCAATTTTCAATTCTCAATTTTCAATGTTCAATTTTCAATTCTCAATTTTCAATTCTCAATTTTCAATTCTCAATTTTCAATTCTCAATTTTCAATTCTCAATTTTCAATTCTCAATTTTCAATTCTCAATTTTCAATTCTCAATTTTCAATTCTCAATTTTCAATTCTCAATTTTCAATTCTCAATTTTCAATTCTCAATTTTCAATTCTCAATTTTCAATTCTCAATTTTCAATTCTCGATTTTCAATTCTCAATTTTCAATTCTTAATTTTCAATTCTCAATTTTCAATTTTCAATTTTCAATTCCCAATTTTCAATTCTCAATTTTCAATTCTCAATTTTCAATTTTCAATTCTCAATTTTCAATTCTACCGCTGATGAAAATAATTGGGTGGAAGTTAATTACTATTTACGGTAAAAAAAACTTAAAAAATTTTGAAATGTTCAAAAAATGTTTGTTAATGCTCCAACATTCGCATTTTTAGAAGTATCGAGCTAAATTTTTTTTTCACAAATACACTAGATGACAAAAACAATGAATAATGTAATTGAACGGAATTGCCAAAAAATAATGCATATTTGAAATTTGCATTAAATAGCAAATAATTAAATAATAATGAATAATAATAAATAAATAAATAAATAAAATATTGCAAATTGGAAATTTGCATTATTTTATTTATTTATTTATTTGAATATGGACCTAATATTCAACAGTTGTTTGATCATTTTTAATAATGGCTGACCTTTCTAATCCTAAATAGAAATAAATATAAATTAAAGTCACCACAAAATGGTAGAAAGGATCGAAAGTCTCGAAAACGTGAAAAATCAACCATAAAAAGGTAGATTCGTCATAGGAAAAAAAAATTGTGTATAGAGAGGGAAATTCAGGAAAACCACAATGCATCGTAGCGGTTCATTCGATGAAGGTGGAAAAAATAGAGCTGAATCATTTTTGAAGAGACACGATGTTCGGTGTGTGTCGCAATGTCCTAAACTACTTTTTTTTTTTTTTTTTTTTTTTTTTTTAATGCAGAATAAACGACAATAAATCGAATTCATCCGACTTCCGGTGAAAAGGGAGCATTTTTATAAAAGGGATTTCGCGGTGGTAATTTATATCTCCACGAAGACCTCAAACAGACGAGAGACCCTAAATATATTTATATATATATGGGTCATTCCATGTCAAATCGACCAAGAGTTGAAATCGACTCCTTTTAATTTCGATGAAATTTGGTCAGAAGTTTTCGTTTTCAATGAAACTAAGTTCTACCAAAGGATAAAAAATTGAAATTTTTCCGAAAGTTATGCAATATTCAAAATTTCACAATTTTTCAAATCTATCATCTTTATTTTTTAAATATCTTGAAAACTATTATAGTTACGAAAAATCGTTCTGAATCAGTTTTAAAGAGCATACCTGAGGCTACGAAAAAAAAATATTCCGAAAAAAAAATTTTGAAAAATGATTAATTTGAATGTTCAAAATACGTAAAAATCCAAGGTCCATATTTTATATTTGGTTAAATTTTTTTCATATAATATCTTGTACTGATCTTAAAAGATCCTGAAATTTTCAGACAGGTGTTCTTTTTGTTTCAAAAATATAAATTTTTGAATTTTTAAAAATCGTGCAAATCCACGGTAAACATTTAAAACTAATTCAGAACGATTTTTCGTAACTATATAATAAACTGTTTAAAACTAATTCAGAACGATTTTTCGTAACTATAATAATTTTCAAGATATTTAAAAAATAAATTTGGTAGATTTGAAAAATTGTGAAATTTTGAATTTTGCATAACTTTCGAAAAAAAAAATATCAATTTTTTTTTCCTTTGGTAGAACTTCGTTTTATTGAAAACGAAAACTTCTGACCAAATTTCATCGAAATTGAGAGGGGTCGATTCCAACTCTTGGTCGATTTGACATGGAATGACCCACATATATTTCATCGCAATATTTGATCGGGGATTATTATCATTATTCTTGTACACCGAGAAAAAAAAGGTTCGGGTCTTTGAGCTCTTTTCCATTGATCGGACGATTTAGTGAAGGTGGGTCAAATACGTCCTGGCACGAGATTCACAAATGAAATCGAAAATATTTATTCAATGAATCTCTCTTCGAGGCTTTATATCGTAAATTTGAGATTTTACAAACGTTTTGGGATATACACGTTGAGTAATAACTGAGAAATCATTACTCTATTCGATGTTATCTTCTAAAATCGAATTCTGTGAATTAATTTTGATTTTTTCAAATTTTAGATATTTTTTATTATTTTTATTCTTTGCAATAATATAAAATAATAATTATTATGCAATAATCTTATTGAAATAATAATAATAAATTAGAATAATAAATTATTAGAATAATAAATGGACTATCAGAAATAAATATGGGTCATTCCATGTTAAATCGACCGATAGTTGGAATCGACCCATTTCAATTTCGATAAAATTTGATCAGAGGTTTTCTTTTATCATATAGCAAAGTTCTACCAAAGAAAAAAAAAATTATTTAAAAAAATTCGAGAGTCATGCAGAATTCAAAATTTGACTATTTTTTCAATTTTTTAAGTTTATTTTTTAAATATCTCGAAAACTATTATATAGTTACGAAAAAATCTAATTTTGACTACTCAAAATTACAAAATTACACGATTGCTCAACCTTACTTAATTTAGAGGTAAAAAAAAATTTGTTTTACCAAAATTCAAACATTCACATTTTTGAAAAAAACCGCAATTCTGAAAAATTCAGGATCTTTTCACGATTTTAAAAAATTCTCCAAATTCATCATCTTTCAACATTTTTATTCAGAATATTTTTTTTGTAGCCCCAAGTATACTCTTTAAGACGAGCCCATAACAATTTTTTCGTAACTATAATAGTTTTTGAGATATTTAAAAAAACAACTTGAAACATTGAAAAAATGGTGAAATTTTGAATTTTTCATAACTTTCGAAAAAACTTTTTAATTTATTTTCCTTCGGTGAAAGTTCGTTTTATGATAAAAGAAAACTTCTGACCCAATTTCATCGAAATTGAAAGGGGACGATTTCAACTATTGGTCGATTTGACATGGAATGACCCATATATTATGAGAAAAATTACATTACATTACATAACATTCACCATATACTATGGGGTTTCTTCAATTATTCATTGAAATAATGCATTTTCAAATTTTTCATTCAACTGAACGTTCCCAATTTCAAGGACACGAAGGGCACGTTCCTTTAGTCTATTTTCATCGTTCTGTCTCTGTCTAACACATTGAAATAAAAAGAGACATACATTAAAAAATAAAAATAAAAACAAATATCGAGATAAAAAAAAAGGAACGACGATGAAAAAGGATAAAAACAAAAATTAAAAAATTAAAAAATTACCTAAACCCAAAAAAACGAAAATTCCTGTAAAACCATAGCAATACCCCATTTCGTTTATACCTGGTGAACATATGCGCAGGAGCGTTACAACTGCAATGTGCGTATATTTTCGTGATTGCTAACCAGGAACCCTTCAGTTTTGAACGTCAAGTTTTCGCGCAAGGCACACATTGCGTCATTGCACATTCTCAAACAACAGCTGGTGCACGTATAGAGAATTAAAATTTTACTTATTACTTACCCAAAGTGTATAATATATATTCAAGTAATATTAAATTCAGTATATTGCTCTAAATATTATTTTATGAGCTAATAATAATAATAATAAGAATAATAATAGTGATAGTGACAGTGACAGTGACAGTGACAGTGACAGTGACAGTGACATCGACAGTGACAGTGACAGTGACAGTGACATTGACATTGACAGTGACAGTGACAGTGACAGTGACAGTGGCATCGACAGTGACAGTGACAGTGACAGTGACAGTGACCGTGGCAGTGACAGTGGCAGTGACATTGACAGTGACAGTGACCGTGGCAGTGACCGTGGCAGTGACAGTGACAGTGACAGTGACATTGACAGTGACAGTGACAGTGACAGTGACCGTGGCAGTGACCGTGGCAGTGACAGTGACAGTGACATTGACAGTGACAGTGACAGTGACAGTGACAGTGACAGTCACGGTGACAGTGACAGTGGCATCGACAGTGACAGTGACAGTGACCGTGACAGTGACAGTGACGGTGACAGTGGCAGCGACAGTGACAGTGACAGTGACAGTGACAGTGACAATGACAGTGACAGCGACAGTGATAGTGATAGTGATAGTGATAGTGATAGTGATAATGATAATGATAGTGATAATGACAATAAGAATAATAATAATATTAATTCCTCGTACCGCTTATTTCAATAAATTGTTTTTTTATTGTCAGGAATCGAAGTAGACAAAATTCAAAATGTAACATTTAGCTTCATTATTTATTTTTTTTAATACTTTATTTTGAATTTTTTTTATTTACATTCTCCATGTTGTTTAAATAATGACAAACTTTATTCTTGCTCAATATTTTTCAATTTAAAAAAATGGTAACTCGACAAGACTGTACATTAATTATGTGTAAAATTTCGACGCCGCGCGCCGTTTTAATAATTTTGCAAGAAAAAAAAATATTGAAAAAGACCTATTTTTTGGGCTCTTTGAAAATGGATGGATTTTTGGTTGTTTTGGAATCAAACGTGTTCATCACAATATCCAAAAAAAAGCATTAAACGTTGAATTTTTATTTTTGAACTCACTCGATTTTATTTCGAATATCTAAGTGAATAGAGAAGAAGAAAAAGAAAATATTTTGTGACGTGACATTTATGAAAAATATAAATTCCCCCCCCCCCTTTCTCATCTCTCTCTCTCTCTCTCTCTCTCTCTCTCTCTCTCTCTCTCTCTCTCTCTCTCTCTCTCTCTCTCTCTCTCTCTCTCTCTCTCTCTCTCTCTCTCTCTCTCTCTCTCTCTCTCTCTCTCTCTCTCTCTCTCTCTCTCTCTCTCTCTCTCTCTCTCTCTCTCTCTCTCTCTCTCTCTCTCTCTCTCTCTCTCTCTCTCTCTCTCTCTCTCCCTCTCTTTCTCCCTTTCTCCCTGTTGGTCACGGATGAGAAAAAAAATTCGATTCGTCATCTCTCCTTTGCTTTTTTTTTCAATGCAGATATTTTTCGAACGTGCCTCCATCGTTTCTATGGAATGAAAATCTGTCTGGATTAACGAGACTTTGCATTTTTTGCTTTCTCATTGTCGTTCGATTGATCCTCATTCAATTTTTTTGGAAACTCACGTACGAAAATTATGATCACAAGCGTGGAGAAAAACATATAAATATTGTATCATTAAATAATGTAACGAAAATTTGAAAAAATGTTGAAAGAGCTCAGACATCGCATAATTATTCATTTTTTAAAAATTATTATTCATTGAATTTTTATTTTCATTGATCAATTAATTTTTTTTTAATTACTCAATCAGAATAATAGTTTTCAAAAATTTTTTTGAGTCCAACCAGACAATGTTTATAATTTGGAATTTTTTAAACCCTATTTTTATCGTTAACTTTTTTTTCAAAAATTGTATTGGGGCTTCTATTTGCCCTCAGTCACTTTTTTTTTGAAAATTATTTACAAAAATTATGGTAAAAAAGCTCGGACATCGCATAATCATTGATTTTTTTATAATTATTCATTGAATTTTTATTTTTATTAATTAGTTAAGTTGTTTTAATTACACAATCAGAATAAATGATTTTCCAATTTTTCTTTGAGTCCAATCAGACGATGTTTATAATTTGGAATTTTTTACACCCTAAATTTTTCCCATTAACTTTTTGTTAAAAATTGTTTTGGGGCTTCTTATTTGCCCTAAGTAACTTTTTCTCAAAATAACAAAAATTATGGTAAAAAAATTTCAAAAAAAAATGCAATGAGCTCCAACTCATCAGAATTGTAAAATTTTGATTTTAATTAATGTTTTCATTGTTTATAATCTTCCAATTAAAATAATTTATTCATCAGATGACTTTTACAATTGGGACAATTTTTTTCACAGTTTTTATTGTCAAAATTTTGCTCGAAATAATTTGGGGCCCTGGGAGATCCTTAGCACGCTCCTGCGGGCCCAATAGGGAACTTGCATAAATTTTTTTTATTTTTTTATTCGAAAGTAGGGTGAAAAATAATGAATTTCTCAAGATAGTTTTTTTTTAAAGCAATATTAATGCTGCAAAAATTGTTTCTTCAACACAAATTTTTCTCAGTAAATTTGAATTGGCAGCCATATTGTTGTACTCAACTATCAGCGCCGCCAGTGTCGCTTCCGGGAACTACGTCGCGTTATAAACACTGGCTGCATTCGTTTTGGACCCTTACGCGCTTTCAGCACGTATGTATAGATATACATCGACATATAAAATGCTACAGGATGTGGCGCTCACGGCGCGCAAGCGTCCAAGCAAATGCCGCCATAACCTGCAATAAAAATATAAATCAGCAAAAATATTCGTTTGCATACTAGCAATATAATAATATAAAATTATGAATAAACTAAAATAAGACACGAACCTATCCAATAAGTTTGGTTGCGAAGTGAATGAATCTATTGTCCATTTGTCATCCATCTGTCAATTTATATCACTTTCACAACTTCTTTAACATAATAATATTGAAGACGTGATTCATATGATTCCTGTGATATTGTGACGTCACCGATACTTTCACAACTTCGTTAACATAATAATATTGCAGAATATTATATTGCAGGTTATATGTATATTATAGGTTAGAATTTCCGCGAGCAAGATGTCCGCGGGAGCAGAAACTGTCTACAATGGGACTTAGTTCCCAGACGCGACACTCGCGGCGCTGATAGTTGGGC
The DNA here is from genome assembly GCA_946863875.1 of Alloplasta piceator. Lineage (NCBI taxonomy): Eukaryota > Metazoa > Arthropoda > Insecta > Hymenoptera > Ichneumonidae > Alloplasta > Alloplasta piceator. The sequence continues at coordinate 33,196,578 of OX333078.1, read as the reverse complement.
ACAACAATATGGTTGCCAATTCAAATTTACTGAGAAAAATTGGTGTACAAGAAAACACTTTCGCATCGTTAATATTCCTTTAAAAAAAATTGTTTTGGGAAATTCATAATTTTTTATCCTACTTCCGAATCCAATAGACTAAAATAGAGATTTCAGATGCATGCAAGTTCCCTATTCGATAGCCAATCACGGTGAGGACTGCCGGGGAGTTGGGCACGAAAAAGTGGGGGAAGAGAGAGAGAGGGCGGTAAGAACGTGACGAGAGGGAGAGAGAAGTCTTTCCAGGTGTGCCAACTCCACGTGAAGGCCCATATATAATGCGTTGCTCATATTATTTTTGTTTATGTATCCTCGTCCTGCTGTTTCGGATAATTTTTCTTCCCCTGTTTTTTTTTTCATTTCCAATATACATTCTTCTCGATTTTGCCCTTTGGCGATGACGCAACAGAAAGAAAAAAATCATGCTGAGCGAATTGGCAATTGCAACGCTACTCGAGACTCATATATGGGGAGTTTTTTTTTCAACCGGGCCACTTTTTTTTCACCCTCCAATTTTTTTCAAAATCTGCCAGTTTGAACTATTAGTCAAAAAGAACGTCTGTGATTTTTTAAAGATTTTTTTAGGCGTCCATTCAGGATTTTCAATTTTTCATTACGAACACTGTATCTCAAAAAATATTCATCAAACAAAAGAAAACATACGAATAAAAACTTTTTTATTTTTTCCACTTTATCGAAAAAAATTAAAATCATAATTTTTCTGCATTGAGAAAATGGAAATTTGGCAAAAAAATAAAAATAGCTTTTTTTTAAACCTAATAACATACTTTCGATTTCGGTACAAATTTTACAGGATGTATGTCATTGGTTAAAGAGACTGTGAAAAAATTTTCAGAATGGCACCTGCAATGGTTACGATGAAAAAAAATAAAAACATTGCGAAATCTGTATGCGATTATGAGAATTCGCAGAGTTTTTATTTTTTTTCATCGTAACCATTGCAGATGCCATTCTGAAATTTGTTTCGCAGACTCTTTACCCAATGATAGACATCCTGCAAAATTTGTACCAAAATCGAAAGTGTGTTATTAGGTTTAAAAAAATGTTATTCTCATTTTTTTTTGCCCAATTTCAATTTTCTCAGTGCAGAAAAATTATGATTTTAATTTTTTTTTGATAAAGTGGAAAAAATAAAAAAGTTTCTATTCTTATGTTTTTTTTTTGTTTGATGAATATTTTTGAGAACAGTGTTGGTAATGAAAAATTAAAAATCTTGAACGAACGCCTAGAAAAATCTTTAAAAAATCACAGACGTTCTTTTGACTTATATTTCAAACCGGCAGATTTTGAAAACAATTGAAGAGGTTGAAAAAAAAGTGGCCCGGTTGAAAAAGAACTCCTCATATAGGGGATTATTATTTTTGCATTCTAGGGGTCTCTCTCTCTCTCTCTCTCTCTCTCTCTCTCTCTCTCTTCCTCTCTCTTCCTCTCATTGCAGTCGCGTGCAAGTCCTCGTCCTAATCGCTAATCCGGTCCTACAGTCAGAAATCACGCCATTTCTCTCTCCACCCCTTAAGGATGCCCGTATGTACAGTCCCAGCCAAAAATTGTATCTGTTTAAAATTTCCGTACTTCGTGATACAATAAAAATCGGAAAAAATTCAGCAACATTTGTCATGCCATAAACAACAATTATCAATAATAATATTGCCCAAAAGTTATTAATAAATTATTTAAACAAATAATTATTCAACTATTTTTCCATAAGTTCTTTTTTTTCTTAAACAAATCAAATGCGTTAATTTTTTTGAACGCATATGAGTTTTTTCAAAATTTTCCCTCTATTTTGAAATTTTTAGAATGGCTGTATTTATGTATTTTTCGGCCCAGTGTCTTTGAAACTTTTCAAAACTGATGACAAACCTGTATGTAAAAATATATACAAAATTGGCAATTTTTTGTTTGTATTTCAGAATATTTTTATAATATTTCTAAAGGGGAGAAAATTCCGAAAAAATTCATATGCGTTCAGAAAAATTAACGCATTCGATTTGTTTAAGAAAAAATAGAAATTTATGAGTCAATTTCATGACTTAACTTGTGAGTTAATTTCATGAGTTAACTTATGAGTTAATTTCACGAGTTAACTTATGAGTTAATTTCACGAGTTAACTTATGAGTTAATTTCACGAGTTAACTTATGAGTTAATTTCACGAGTTAACTTATGAGTTAATTTCACGAGTTAACTTATGAGTTAATTTCATGAGTTAACTTATGAATTAATTTCATGAGTTAATTTATGAGTTAATTTATGAGTTAATTTCATGAGTTAACTTGTGAGTTAATTTCATGAGTTAACTTGTGAGTTAATTTCATAAGTTAACTTGTGAGTTAATTTCATGAGTTAACTTGTGAGTTAATTTCATGAGTTAACTTGTGAGTTAATTTCATGAGTTAACTTGTGAGTTAATTTCATGAGTTAACTCATGAGTTAACTCATGAGTTAACTTTTGAAAGTTCATATTTAAAATTGTTGAATAATTATCTGTTTAAACAATTTATTAATAACTTTCGGGCAATATTATTATTGATAATTGTTGCTTATGGCATGCCAAATGTTGCTGATTTTTTTCAGGTTTTTGTTGCATCACGAAGTACGTAACTTTCAATCAAATACAATTTTTGGCTGGGACTGTACAGGCAATACATCCTTAAGCTCTTCACATGACGCGTCTAGACAATTTGAACCATAACGCGAAGGCGGAGGAACCCCAAATTGGACCGTCTCGGTCATGGAGAGTGAGAGAGACGGAGAGAGGATAATTAATTCAGGGATAAATTACTGCTAAGTATATATTAGATTTGGTCTATTTAAAAGAAAAATGATTATTTGACACAAATTTTTTTTATGTAACTTATCGTTATTTTTTCTTAATTGGATACAATATTTTTTTTTTTACTATTTAGTTTAAAAAGCAATCCCTTGGTTTTTATTATTGGGAATTCAACTAAATCAATTGAACTAAATTGAAAATTTCAATTAAGAAAAACTTTTTAATCCCATGATGTTAACATTTTTCTGATTAGAAAATTTTCTAACTTTTCCAAAAGAAATTTTGTAGAACCTTGAACCTTAAACTTTAAAAAAAGGTTTTTCAATCCTTCAGTTTTTTAAACCCATAATTTTATTGTTTGTTGTAACTAAAAGATTTACAGGCTTTTCTTTATGAATTTGGGTTTTTTTTCTACTCCATTGGAATTGAAATTCTATGACTAAAATTTGAAAAAGGGTTTCTTAGTCCTCCATTTTTCAGCCCTTAATTTTAATATTTTTATAATTAAAAAAAATTACAAGCCTTTATAAAATTCCCCTAATTGCATTATTAGCTTGAACAAAAAAAAATACGTTTTAACCCCCAATTTTTTTTTTGCAATCCCATAATTTTAATGTTTTCACAATAAAAAGAAAACAAAACAGCCTTTCTAAATGAGGTTTAGGTTTCCTTCACTCAATAATCAGCTTGAACTAACAAAAAAAATTATAGTCTAGTTTCTTCCAACCACTTATTTCAATGTTTTTATAATTGTCAAAACTAATGAATCTTTGTAAACAAGATTTGAGTTTCCTATCTTGAATAAGCAACTTAAACTAAGAAAAAAAAATTCTTCAACCCTCGTTTTTTTTTACTTATACAATTTCAATATTTTTGTGGTTTAAAAAGTGTCCAAGCTTTCCAAAATGAACTTTAAATTTCTCTAAAATAGACAGTTTCCTTAAACTAGAAAAAAATGCAATCTAAAAAAATTATTTCAATCTAAAAAAATCATTTAAGATCTCTAGTTGTTCACATAATTTAAATTAAACCCTTTAAACATTTCTCAATCCATAAAGCGATTCTCAGACGTCCTAAAATAATTTTCATTCAGCAGATACTTGTTGAAACATGATTAAACTTCAAAAATTCAAACCATGCATTTATTTATTTATTTATCTATTTATTTATTTATTTATATATTTATTTATTTATTTATTTATTTATTTATTTATTTATTTATTTTTTTATTTATTTATTTATTTATTTATTTATTTATTTATTTAACACTTTGGAGCACGATCTTGAAAAAAGCAAATAATCCAGGACAATTTTTATCATGTCAATGACAGCAGACATTAATATCCTCCTGCAAATTATTCCGTTGGTCGCATCAAAATGAGAATATTTCAAAAATAGTACAATTAAAAATGAAAAAAACTCGAACTAACGAGAAGGATAGGCGAATTGAGCCAAGTTCTTTATGGCCGGAAGTGTTAATAATCGTAATTTTTCGTGCCAACGTCGCGTGTGATGTTGAACTGGAGTGCAAAAAAAATATATATACGTATATGGAGCATTCCACGCCAAATCGGCCACTTTTGACCCCGACTCCTTTCGATTTGTCCGAAACTTTTTGGTCTTCTTCTACTCTATCAAAAACATTTTTCCGAATTTTGTCAAATTTTTTTACCCAACCAAAAAAGTTATGAATTTTTCAAAAGAATTGCCGCTTTATTTTTAAAATATCTATAACTTTTCCAAAAAATAACTTATCGCGACGTTTTTTTATTTAATTTTGTTTTTGAACGGACTTTTTAGAAAAATATAGAAAAAAATTATTCAGACCGATCTTCAACGTTTTTTTTTTCGGGAAAAAAACGAGAGTATCTCGATGATTGACATTTTTAATTTTTTTATTCTTTTTTTTATTAGAAACTTTGACATTTTCTGCAAATCCTTTGAAATTTTCCGAGTGGGCATTTTTACTTTTCTATTTTTATTTCACTTAAGAAAACAAAATTTTAACTCCTCTTATTTCTCTCATAATACCACTCCGGTAATTTTTAAGGATGTAAAAAGAACCTTAAAGTTAGAAAAAAATTAATAATAAATGAAATTAAAAGTGTAATCATCGAAAAAATTGCAATATTTTTCGAAACAATAATTAAAAAAAATAGAAGGTAGTCCTGAATTATTTTTTTATATATTTTTTTTAACTACAATTATAAAAAAAAAGAAAATGAAAAAAATGGTTATTTAGTTAATTTTCGGACAAACAACAGGCTTTTAAAATATTTTAAGTGATTGAAGATCGGTCTAAATAATTTTTTTCTATATTTTTCTGAAAAGTGAATTCAAAAACAAAAATTTTGAAGAAAAAAACGTCCCAACAAGTCAATTTTTGAAAAAGTTATAGATATTTGAATAATGAAAAGCCAATTTTTTTGAAAAATTCATAACTTTTTTTCAGTTGGGTAAAAAAATTTGAAAAAATTTTGAAAAATGTTTTTGACAGAGTAGAAAAAATTAAAAAAGTTTCAGCCAAATCGAACGGGGTCGAGGGCAAAAATGGTCGAACTGGCGTGGAATGCCCCATACATATACACATAGTCATTCACCGGATCACAATTGTCACGTCTATGCTGTCGCGACGTGCATTATAGTAAATAGAGAAGCGACAGAAGAGAGAGGAAGAACTCTGGGAGAAAAAATATTGCTCGTCTTCCCACGTCCCAGAAGTTCCGCAATGAAAAAAAAAAAGTTTGTTGATATCCGCGTGCACTCGAGCATTATATTTTTTTTCGCTGACTTCCCACAGCCGGGTTCTAAGATTAAAAAAAAAAATCCACCTCATCATAATTGAAATTTCACTGTCAGAGTGAAAAATGTCTCGCGTTTCGTTCGCAAGATCGAGGAAGAAGCCTCCCTTGACCTTCCTCAATCCTCCCACACGCAACATTATGCGCGACCGTAAATTTAACAGCGAAGAATGAGAAGAAAAAAAATCTTGAAACGTATGACCTTGACCCTCGCGTTATTCTGTGTAATAATTTTATATGAAGCCCCATACGCATTATATTATACATACATATATATATATATATATATATATATATATATATATATATATATGTATATATATGTATATGTGTATTTATAGGTTATTTTGGGGTTGGAAAAAAGAAAACAGCGGTTCGACGCGGGAAGAAATAAGAAAAAAAAATGGCGGCGGAGATTTAAACCGCTCGGGATATAATCGAACGATCAGTTGCGCCGTGTCCCCGAGAAGAAGAAGAAGAAGAAGAATAAGAGAAGAAGGTGGCGCGGAGGGGGGGGGGAGAGCGGCGTCTCCATGAAGCTCACTTCTTCCCGTGTGCTGTTTTCGCCCCGCGTGTATCTCTTGGAATTTCATCCAGTGAGCTCTCCCCCCTCCCTTTTTCGCTCGCTCGCAATGTTCCCCCTCTTTTTCCTGCAACTGAGAGAGATAGTGGTGGGGGGGGGGGGGTCTCATACTACGAAAAACCTTCCGCACGAGCAAGGCCCCCATGTGCATATACATTGAGACGTGAAACGCAAACTATAGCGTGAACAGTCAAATTCTTGATGTACAGAAGCACTTTCAATGTTTTTGATGCAGAAAACTGCGAGGTACTTCATTTCTATGATGAAATTATCTAGAATATGTTTTCTAAGCTTTTTGCCCGCGTGGATACTTGATGGCATTCGAGAATTCGAATTTGGGTCTCTTGTAGGCAGAAGTTAAGTCAGTTGGAACTTTTTGCGACTTTAGGTCACTAATTACGGCCGACATAGTCGAAAATTCGAATTATTCCAACTATTTTTGTAAAGCCGCCATCTTGTTCGAGATCGGCCATTTTGTGCTACCAATAAAATCCGTTGGAACGTTTTCTAACAGTTATTCCCTCTTCGATATTCAAAAATGTTCGAAAATTCGAATTTGGGCCTCGTGTAGGCAGAAGTTAAGTCAGTTGGAACTTTTTTCAACTTTTGGTCACTAATTACGGCCAACATAGTCGAAAATTCGAATTATTCCAACGATTTTTGTTAAGCCGCCATCTTGTTCGAGATCGTCCATTTTGTGCTACCAATAAAATCCGTTGGAACGTTTTCTAACAGTTATTCCCTCTTCGATATTCAAAAATGTTCGAAAATTCGAATTATTCCAACGATTTTGGGAAAGCCGCCATCTTGTTCGAGATCGGCCATTTTGTGCTACCGATAAATTCCGTTGGAACGTTTTCTAACACTTATTCCCTCTTCGATATTCAAAAATGTTCGAAAATTCGAATTATTCCTACGATTTTTGAAAAGCCGCCATTTTGTTCGAGATCGGCCATTTTGTGCTACCAATAAAATCCGTTGGAACGTTTTCTAACAGTTATTCCCTCTTCGATATTAAAAAGTGTTCGAAAATTCGAATTATTCCTACGATTTTGGGAAAGCCGCCATCTTGTCCGAGATCGGCCATTTTGTGCTACTAATAAATTCCTTTGGAACGTTTTCTAACACTTATTCGATGTTCGATATTCAAAAAAGTTTGAAAATTCTAATTATTCCAACGATTTTTTGTAAAGCCGCCATCTTGTTCGAGATCGCCCATTTTGTGCTACTAGATTAAAACCCTTCGAACGTTTTCTAACGGTTATTCCTTTCTCGACATTCAAAAACAGTGGAAAATTCGCGTGTTTCCATCATTTTTTCTGTAGCGTCGCCATCTTGTTCGAGACCGGCTATTTTGTGCTACAGCTAAAATTCGTTGGAACGTTTTCCAACGGTTAATCTCCTTTCGATATATTCAAAAACATTCGAAAATTCGAATTCGGCCATTTTGCGTTTAACGGCCATCTTGTGAAGCTCGTTAACGGCCATCTTGTGTTATGGGTATAATCCGTTAGAACATTTCTCAATTTTTATTCATCAAAGATACTAAAAAATGTTCCAAAAATCGAGTTGTTTGATAATTTTCCGTAGAGCAGTAATTTTCTACGAGATTGGGCCATTTTATGCTACCCATAACATCAATTGGGAAGTCTTCACCAGTTATTAATGCATCGTTACTCGAAAAACATTAAAAACTCAAATAATACGATCAATTTTCTCAAAGCGGCCATTTTGTAAACCCCGGGGTCCGGCCATTTTATGGAGAAACAAAATCCGCGAATTTTCAAAATGCGGTAATCGCGATAGTTTTTACTGTACAACGGGAACGAAAAATCGAGTCCCGAGAGTATTCAAAGTTCGTACATACATATGTGTGTATATACGAGGGCACACCGGAAAGGCCCGAGCTCTCAGTTCAGGGAGACAAGCGCGCATCGTGCGGTTTTACTACGTCGCCAGGCGATGCGCGATCCTGGCCGGTAAGCTATAGTAAAATACCGAGGTGCTTTTCACTCTTCTCGCGCGTATCTCTCGTTAAAATAAAAATGGCGTATTTAAAATCATAATGGCTTAAGAAATGCGCCTCTGTGAGTTTGATCGCTCGACGCATATCCTGCGTGCATTATATGTGGCAGTGAGAGGCTCTGCCGATGGATACAGGTACTACAGTACGTATATAAGCATCGTATAGTCCGACGAAGGTGTATAGTACGGTTCTTGGGCCGCGCAGGGACATTCCATCGGGTTTCAATACACCGCTAAGGCCCCAACGTAAAAGTCCTCGCGTAGTAAATACATATATATATATATATATATCTGTATATATTTTAACGGATAGAGGGGGGGGAGAGAAAAAGGTAGAGTGCGATTGCTTTCATGGATGAATTCGAGTGTGGCACGCATACCAGCGGGCAATCGTTGGAACTGACGCGACTCCTGTGTCCAAGCTTGGGTACTCCACATCAGAGAGAGAGAGAGCGAGAGGGCGCGCGGTTTTTCACCGTCAGAAAACTCACTCGGGAGTTTCAAGAGCATTTTTACTATATATATGGGGTGTTCCATCCCAAATCGCACAGTGTGAAAAACTTTTTTTTTATTTCCTCAATTTTTTAATATCTTTTAGTACCCATTAAAAGATCCTTGCTGGTAAATTTTGAGATTTTTTTGATTATCTGTTCCAAAGATATTCAGTTTTTTTAAAAAACCGCCCTTTTTCGAGATTTTGGTCATAACTTCTTTAATAATGGTCCAAATTGAAAGTTTTTTTTTTCAAATTTTTTTTTTATGGCCTTTTCAGAAAAAAATACATCAAAAATATTCGACGTGTTTTTGAATGAGATTTTTGAGTGTTTAACTTTGAATCGTGTTTTCAAGAGTTAGGGCATATTTTGATTGTTTTGAAATTTTTTTAATTTTAAACTTCTATTTATTCAACAACTTTTAAGACCTGTCCGGTCGTGGACGTTCAATAATTACGATTTTTGAAAAAAAAAATTCTATAAATCATTATGAATATCAATTTTTGTTACTTTTTTCAATATTTAGAATTTATTTTGACACTTTTTATTGTTAACAGGTTCTTAAAATTAGAAAATTAGGCGTTAAGTCTGTTTATAAACAATAATAACAACAGTTTTTATTTATTCACTTTTTTTTTAAACCTTACATACACGATTATTTTCTGAATTGGAATATTCCTTTGTATTTCAGAATTTTCAAAAATAAAAAATAAAATATTTAAAAAAATAAAAAAGTTGTTGAATAGGTACAAGTTTAAGATAAAAAAAAAAATTTTAATCAAAATGTGCACTCACTTTTAAAAACACGATTCAAAGTTTAAAATTCAAAAAACTTATTCAAAAACATGTCGAATATTTTTTTTGTATTTTTTTCTGAGTAGACCATAAAAAACAAAATTTTTGAAAAAACAACCCCTTAATTAGGACCATTATTACAGAAGTTATGATCTAAAAACAGAAAAAGGGCGGTTTTTTCTTAAATTTAATATCTTGTGAACGGATAATCAAAAAAATCTCAAAATTTAACAGAAACGGTCTTTTGACGGGTACTGAAAAATACAAAAAAATTGAGGAAATAAAAAAAAAAAGTTTTTCAAACTGTCCGATTTGGGATGGAACTCCTCATATATGGAATAACGTGTGCGTGTGCGTCCCTAGAGAGAATCGTGGCTATTGAGCCGAGGGTAGTACGACGCACGTATAACTCCCCCACCTTTTTTTTCTCTCTCTCTCTCTCTCGCTCCATCGAGGGGACCGGACCTGGCCCCGGTTACGCGCGTTCGGCGTTCGTCAGTGACTCGGCGTGGTTGCATGCGCGCGGTTTTCTGCTCCGGCGTTCCGAGCTAAATCGCTCGAGATTTTTATAATTTTTTGTTTCCCCTAAAATACAGTTGCATTGTAGAATTCGCATTTTTTCAAGCTTGAGTAAAGGGTTTACGATGCAGGATTTATTCATTCGCCGGAGAAAATAAATACATGTGAAACAGTGACTAACGAATTGCGTGAAAAGTTTTTGTGGTTAATTCGAGAGTGCGCAGCTTCGTTTTTCATCCGGCGAAGCAGCACCTGCCTCTTTCAGTGGTGAAAAAAAAAATTACCGTTCTGTCAGAATCCGCGTGGAATCTTTTGACCTTCCGGCACGGATCATTCGCGTGCGTTTTGCGCGAGTTTTTGTTTTTCCCTCTTCTTTTCCACGCGTGTTTGTGGGATACGGCGGCGGGGTTTCTTCGCCTCGTACACGTTTATTATACGATCGCGGCCGCCTCTCTTCGTGTGTTACACACCGTTCGACCAGTTTTTGTGGGATACCGCACGGTGCCGGTATTTCCGGGCTCGAGAGGATCGCGAATCTCTCGAGTAAGCGCGCGTGAGAGAGAGACGAAGGAAGAGGAGAGAGTGAGAGGCAGGTAAAACGAGGGATTTTATATGGAAAGAAATTCTTTCGTCGTCGTCGTCACTGTAGCACCGGGAATTCTTTTTTTCGGACAAAAAACAAAATGACGGTTCCCGAGGAGTGAGTATAAATATATGTATACGCGTTTATCAAATTTATTTTTAAAAATTATAAAAATTGCGCATTTTCATATATATGGGGCGTTCCGAGGAAAGGCAGTTTATTCTGCACGTTTGCCAAATAAATCAGAGAAAAGTTTCAAAAATGGCGCAAAATTATTTTTGGATCTATGGGGCATTCTTTGAAAAATAGGACTTTAAATGTGCACATAAATAAGCGCATGGCTACGTCATCGAATAAATAGCATTTATTGAAAATTGCAAAAATTGCGGCGTATTGTTTTAGGACATATGGGGCATTCTGTGTGAATGGGACTGCATATATTTAAATATTATAAATATGTCACGTTTGTCAAAGAGGCGCTATTTATGAAAATTTACATAAATTCAGAGGCATTATTTTATTATGTATGGGGCATTTTTGAAAATGGGACTTCAAATGTGTACATAAATATGTGTATTGATACGTCTGTCGAATAGATCGAATTGATTAAAAATGAAAAAACATGGCGCAGCATTATTTCATGATCGATGGGACATTCTGTGTAAATGGGATTACACTCATTTACATATTGTATATGTGTGTTACGTTTGTCGAAATTTTTAGAAAATTTGTGGAACATTAATAGAAAATGACAAAAATTTCGCAGAATTTTTTAGGATCTATGAGGCATTCTGTGTAGATGGGAGTGCACATTAAATATTATAAATGTGTTATGTTTGACAAAGAGACGGAATTTATGAAAATTTACATAAATTGAGAGGCATTATTTTATTATATATGGGGCATTCTTTGAAAATGGGACTTCAAATGTGTACATAAATATGTGTATTAATACGTCTGTCGAATATATCGAATTGATTGAAAATGAAAAACATGGCGCAGCATTATTTCATGATCGATGGGACATTCTGTGTAAATGGGATTATACTCATTTACATATTGTATGTGTGTGTTACGTTTGTAGAAATTTTTAGAAAATTCGTGGAACATTTGTAGAAAATTACAAAAATTTCGCAGCATTTTTTAGGATCTATGGGGCATTCTGTTTAAATAGGAGTGCAAATTAAATATTATAAATGGGTTATGTTTGTCGAAGAGACGGTATTTATGAAAATTTACATAAATTGAGAGGCATTCTTTTATTATATATGGGGTATTCTTTGAAAATGGGACTTCAAATGTGTACATAAATATGTGTATTGATACGTCTGTCGGATAGATCGAATTAATTGAAAATGAAAAAAAAAAACATGGCGCAGCATTATTTCATGATCGATGGGACATTCTGTGTAAATGGGATTACACTCATTTACATACTGTATGTGTGTGTTACGTTTGTAGAAATTCGTAAAAACTTTGTGGAACATTTGTAGAAAATTACCAAAATATCGCAGCATTTTTTAGGATCTATGGGGCATTACGTGTAAATAGGACTACACATATTTAAATATTATATGCGTGTTTTCATGTTTGTCAAAAAGACTGAACCAAAGAGACTACCAAAATTTCTTATAGAAAAATCATAATTTTTATGAATTAAGTGAAAAAACTTTTAAAGCATTTTTTATCGTTTTTACTGATAAATAATTTATTTTCGGTAAATACTCGGCATGATTTGAGATCAACGTTCAATTTTCCATTGAAGTCTGCTTTTTCAATATAAATGAATTAAAAATAGAAGTGGCCAATTTTACAAAAACCTCAATATAGCGAAATTTTGATAATTTCCCCAAACAAATTTACGAATTTTCATTGAAAAAATATATAGTTTTGCCTCTTCCTTCTTCATAAATAAATTTTTCCGACAAAAACGTCGCTTGTTTTGTAATGAATAATTTTCCACGAATCATTCATAATTTTAATACGTAAAAAAAAAGTTTTACCCATTTGTATCCGTTTTTAAAAAATGTAAAAGTATTGAAATTCCAAAAATCTCGTTACTCCATACCAAAACCTCAACATTTTTTTCAAATTCCATTATAGAGACTTTGACTTTTATTTGCTGACATAAATATGGGCACTTTCTAGAATAATAATAAGATGGATAATTTTGTCGAATGGATCCAATTTATAAAATAGAAAAAATTACAAAAATGGCGCAGGATCATTTTTTATTATTATTTATATATATAGTATATATAGTTTATATATAGTACATATAGGCATTCTGTGCGAACGAGAGTATCCGCAAAATCCGGTAAAGAGTTTCCGGCGTGTATCTACGTCGAAGGGGAAGAAGGGGGGGGGGAGGGAAAAGAGAGAGAACGGAAGTCGAAGCGTGTGAAAGCCAGTGTATTATCCTTCCGTGTTTCGGGGGCGACGGGAATCCGAGAGACACGTGCATATAATATGAACTTGTCGGATCGTTATTATCATCATTATTATCGTTGTTGTTGTTATTATTGTAGTGCACTTTGTGCGCACCGGGATCAAGAAGGACAACTTCCGGTCTGTCGCGAAGGGATGCGATAGATGGGGGTTTAAAAATCATAGAAAAAAATGTGTCTGACATTAAAAAAAAAAACATCTGATTTTTAAAAAACTTACAATTATGGAATTATTATTTATTCACTAAAAAAAACATGAAAATACCATAAATATAAGCTCAAATGATTGATCGTATTGATTTAAAATGAAAAACGATGGCGCAGCATTATTTCATGATCTATGGGACATTCTCTGTAAATGGGACTACACGTATTTAAATATTACAAATGTGTGTTACGTTTGTCGAAGAGACAGAATTTATGAAAATTTACATAAATGGAGAGGCATTATTTTATTATATATGGGGCATTCTTTGAAAATGGGACTTAGAATGTGTATATAAAAATGTGTATCGATGCGTCTGTCGAATAGATCGAATTTAGTGAAAATGAAAAAAATGGCGCAGCGTTATTTCATGATCTATGGGACATTCTGTGTAAATGGGATTACACACATTTACATACTATATGTGTGTGTTACGTTCGTTGAAGAGACTGAATTTGTAGAAAATTACAAAAACAGCGCAGCATTTTTTAGGATCTATGGGGCATTCCATGTAAATGGGACTACACATATTTAAATGTCAGAGAGACTGAATTCTACCAAAACTCAGAAAAATCGAAATTTTTATGAATTAAGTAAAAGCATTGAATTTTATAATTACAATTTATCGACTAATTAAAATAGAAAAAATAAAAACGTGAAAATAAGTTCAAACGAGACTTCAAATGTGTACATAAATGTGTATTGATACGTCTGATGGATAGATCGAATTGATTGAAAATGAAAAAAATCCCGCAGCATTATTTCTTGATCTATGGGGCATTCTGTGTAAATGGGATTACACATTTTTTAATTTTGTATGTTACGTTTGTTGAAGAGGCTGAATATGTAGATAATTACAGAAATAGTGCAGCATTTTTTAGGATCTATGGGGCATTCCGTGTAAATGGGACTTTTATGGTTTTCAATAACAATGCATTTTAGAGAAATTAGACAAATGGGTTTTTTGGTCAAACTTGGTGCATTATCATTGTGCATTATTATTCGGGTTAAAAATTCAACTCAGGTTTAGTTTCCTGTGGGACTTGTCCTCTTTAGACAACTCGAGGTGCATCGCAGCGAATCGTAAAACGGTGCAGGCAAAGTGCAGCGTTGCATCTAAGTTGATCTGCCTCGTTTGGCACGCTCTCCTTTCGTTATCCATCTCTCTTTCTCAGTCTTTTTTGAACTCTCTCTCTGGTTCTCTCATTCGCTTTTTATATCCCACCGGGAAATTTCGATCAAACGCCAAGACTTGCCAGATACACTGTGAACACAACTGAGGACTTTTGGGAAAGATTCACGAATAAAAATTGGTCGCCATTTCGAAATTTATATATTATATGTTTCACAAATTTTTTTTCTATAGTGATTATTGTTTTTGGTTGTGAAAAAGGCGTATTTACATTCAAAATATATTTTTTTGGATGAGGGAAATATATTATATTCAAATATTATATTTCAATCGGGTGTAATATATTTGACACATACAGGGTGTCTCATGGGTGAATGTCAATACCGAGAGGGTAGATTCGTGACGTAATATCAATTCGAAAAGTCCTTTGCCATTTTTTGATATTTTCAACCCCTGAATTGTTATTAATTTTTTTTCACCAGCCAATGAGATGCGCGCATTTACCTTGCTTACGTCCGTGAGCGTTACGCGTCTGTGTTGGTGTCGAGAGGAGCCGTACCCCCACCATGCCTACCCTCGAACGCACAGCGAAGAGCGCGTAGGCATGGCGAGAGCACGGCTCACGGGCGCATCTCATTGGCTGATTAAAAAAGTTAATAACAATTCAGGGTTTGAAAATATCAAAAAATGGCAAAGGACTTTTCTACTCGATATGACTTGACGAATCTACCCTCACGGTATTAACATTCACCCCAGAGACACCCTGTATATGTCAAATATACTAAAATCTTCTATATTACAAATATATCCATTTTTTCCTCATATATTATAGATGTATATTTTTTATGGGGGTTATATTGCTCTATATATTGTCTCAGCACGAGCTCAAGAGGTCGCTTTGCGTTGTCACGTGCCGGTATTCGTTGACGCATTACTGAACGAAACAACACGTATAATAATCCGCCATTATACATCGCTTTTCTCCGCGGTCAATGAATGAGAGCTGCGCTCGTCTCGAATTAAACGCTCAAGTGGTGAATCATAATATCGAGAGTCAGAATCTTCTCTCCTTCTCTTCCTCAACATTTCTTCGAACCACCGCTTTGACGATTCGATTCCAGCGATTTCATTCTCCGTTCCCTCTTTCTCTCTCTCGCTCATTTTATTCCAGCCAACAAAACACACAGCATGACTTTTCCTTTGATTTCGAAGCTCCCCGACCGATGTTAATGGTAGAAGGGGGCCTTGACGTCTCCTAGACCCCCTCATAAAATAAGCTACCGTGATAATAATTGATAGTTCAACGGAGCTATGCAATTTCCTATCGAGACGAATCACTCGCTCGGGCGGAACCCCCTTAGGGTTTATTTGCCCCCTCTCACATTATTATTTCTCCTTCTCCACTCATCTTCGATGAAGATTCACCTTAATGGTCCATCGAGAAAGAGATTTTACCGTGCAATTATCTTCCTAGAGAAACGTTTAGATACTCGAGTACCGTAAATGCATTTTTTCTGCCTCCTACTTTTTATAGTTTGATGAAAGAATTGCGAGATTCTTTAAACGTTGATAAAGGTTTAATGAAAGCCCCGTTATATTGGTAATATGAGCGGAGCGAATGAACAGAGATCCTCCTTATAGTTCCGCGAGGGATGCTTCGCTTGCGCGAGAGCGCTCCGCCAGTCGCCACCTGGCGGACAACTCGGGAACTTCGAAAATCTCGCCCGACGCGAGCTATCGCGTTGAAATTTTTTTGTTGCTATTTTTGAGAACCGGAAGACCAAGTTTTACATGAAAATATGTAAATTTTCATTATTTATCGATTTTTTATTAATAATTAACAATTTTCGCAATTTTATAGTGTTTAATTTCATAAAATGTAGCACTTAAATTTCGAAACTTAGAAAATTTTTTATGAGATATATTCTGGCCATCCGAGTCCTCGCAATTTTAATTACATTGAATGAAAACTTTGTGATATGAATAGCTGATTTATATTTTGAATATTGTGATACTCGATTAAGCGTGGCGAAGGACTATTGTATATGGAATTTCGTCTGTCGTCAAACTAGAAATTCGAGAGTCAAGTTATGACGTTTCTACTCCAAGGATTTCTGGCTTGCATTCTCCCTCTCTCTCTCTGTTCGTATGTATGGGGCATTCCGTGTCAAATGAACAGGCCGTGTTTCCCATTCTTGCCTATTTTGATCTTTTAACTAACTCAAATTTGAAATAAATAATAGATAAAAATAATGGAATTAGAAAATAAATAAAATTATAAATAAATAATTCAATTTTATCAGCAAGCATAGAGAGGAAAACTTAAAATAATCTTAAAACAATTTTTAACAAACTCTAAAAAAATATTGCACTCATTATACGATTCCAAATATAATTTTGAAGCACAACCTCACAACAAAATTTCGATAATTACCATTCAATCACATTTTTTTAAGTTTTTAGCACTTCTAAAAATCGAGGAATCTTTATAAAAATAGAAAAATTGAAATTCGAATTCTGACATGAGAACCTAAAAACAAACTGACTGAAACCATGAAAAACCTTCAAACTATAATTATGTAGTGCTCAAAAATAACATTTGATAGCTTTTTTTAAAGTTATTTTTGGAGGAAGCAAAAAAATAGGATTAAAAATTTTGTTTTTAGATTCTCAGCATTGTTGCAGATGGTTTTTCATAAGTTTGGGGGTTTTTCTTCGTGGTGGTAAAATTCATAAAAATATATTTGGAGACTTTTGTGGGTTTCTAACAATATAATTTTGAAAAAAAAATTATTTGAAGGGGTAAGAAACATTGGCTGCTAATTCAACGTGGAACGCCCTATATATGGGTATGATATATAGATATGAGGATACCTCGCAACCGACAGGACCAAGTTTACGAGACACTGACGCATCGCTCCCGAAATCCCGTTGCACCAAAACCTTCAGGTCTCGTCTGACGTCTCTTGTTCCCTTTTTTTCCATAAGCTAACTCTCTCCCCCTCCCATTTCTCTCTCTTTCGCGCCATGGTCTCATTATTTTTGACCTCTCGCAGAGCTTCGACCGAGAAAACATTCTTCGGACAAAGTTTTACACTCTCGAGACGGTTTCTTTACCCCGTAAAATTTTTCTCCCTCTCTGCACTTATCCTCTCTTAAAAATTAATAATTATTAACTTTGTTAATATTTCTTTCTTTTTTTTTAACGTGTTGGAGAAAACACTTTCCATCATTATGTATTGAAAATAATTTTGGATAATTGTTTGTGAGGTTTTTCGACTATTAAGGGGGGCATTTGAATTATAGTGCCAAAAATAAAGTGTAATTTTTTTGCTCGACCTTGATAAATCGAATGTTTTTGGATTTTTTAATTTATTCTAATTTAATTTAAACACTTCCCATCATTATGCATTGAAAATAATTTTGGATAATTGTTTGTGCGGTTTTTCGACTATTAAGGGGGGCATTTGAATTATAGTGCCAAAAATAAAGTGTAATTTTTTTGCTCGACCTTGATAAATCGAATGTTTTTGGATTTTTTAATTTATTTTAATTTAATTTAATAATAAATTAAATTAATTTTTTTTTAATTGATTGGTAATATAAAGCAAAAACGATTCTGTAAAAAGCACTTGAATTTCATCAATATGAAAAAATACTAGAAACATTCGAACGAGAATGCAATCTGTGGAATTTTCTTCTAAAATTATGAGGCAATGAAAATTCTGCAATGATCTGTGCAAACCGTTAGATATTTATTTTTTGCTCGGTGAAAGTATCCCAATATATAATATTGAAAACTGGAACGAAAGATATCTTAGCAATAAATAAATTGCACTTGGAATATAGCAATTTTCTTCAACTATATATATATATATATATAGTAAATAATAACGGATAATTCTTGACGAGCAAACACAGAGAGAAAGTTGTACATTCGAGCGTGAAGATAATATGAAAATTTTGCGATGATAGGTAATATTATATATATTTCGTTAATAATATACCGTGAAGCTATTCCTGAGGCTAAAACGTTTGGGCTCGGCAGATTTTGCATTTAAATTGTTTCGACGGACAAAATTTGTGCAGGAATTCAGTCGTAGAATTTTATTTGATTTTTGCAATGAAACTAATTCTAAATTAATTATTTAAAAAATAATATATTAATATTAATATAAAATATATAATATATCACATATGAACATATAAAATATATCATATATGAACCTATAAAATATGTAATGTATCATATATCAACATATAAGATATGTAATATATCATATATGAACATGTAAATATGAAATATATTATGATATATGCATGTCGCATGGGTAAAATTATTAAAAATTCTTGGAGCATCTAATTAGCATTCCGTTCTGATAGTTACATCGGTATGTTAACGTGTAAATATACGTGTCGTTACATCCAGGCAGGATGTAACTGGCATTCCGTACGTGCTAGCGTTTCCGATTTGTTTTTTTTTCCCCGCATGTGGCCCAACTTCTATCAAACGGAGTCTCAACGACACGATTCATCGTAAATCACACACGATTTTTCACGCGTGTGTCCCCGATCGAGGTTCAAATAAATTTTCTTCCCTTCATCCCATGTCTATCGAGCTTTTGTAATGTATTTGTAAAGGCGATGCCCGCTGCGATTTTTGCTTCCTAAAAAAATTTCTTTTTGTACGAAAAATTACGGTATAAAAATATATTTTTGATATATCGAAAGTATATTGATATATTTTTGATATTTTAAAATACATTGATGCATTTCCGGTACATTAAAATACATTGATATATTCCCGATATATCAAAATACAACGATATATTCCCGATCTATCAAAATACAATAATATATTTCCGTTCTATCAAAATACAATGATATATTTTTGACTTATCGAAACAATGATATATTTTCTATATATAAAAACAATGATATATTTCCGATACATCAAAACACAGTGATATATTTCCTATACATCAAAACACAGTAATATATTTCCTATATATCAAAACACAGTGATATATTCCCGATATATGAAAGCACAGTGATATATTCCCGATCTATCAAAGTACAGTGATACATTCCCGATATACCAAAGCACAGCGATATATTTCCGATATATCAAAGCACAGTGATATATTCCCGATATATCGAAGCACAGTGATATATACCCGATATATCAAAGCACAGTGATATATTCCCGATATATCAAAGCCCAGTGATATATTCCCAGTATATCAAAGCACAGTGATATATCCCCAGTATATCAAAGCACAGTGATATATTCCCGATATATCGAAATCCCAATCTATCAAAACACAATGATATATTTCTGATATATCAAAACACAGTGATATATTCCCGATATATCAAAATACAATTATATATTCTCGATATATTAAAATCTATTGAAATATTTACGATGTAATAAAATATATCGATATATTTTTGATATACTGTAAATGTGTCACATATTTTGATATATTGAAAATATATTAATTGAAATCATCAAAAATGTTATTTGCGGGATTTTTTTTCATTATCAAACACAAATTATTTTTCCAAAATATTTTTTACTGAATTTTATTTACTTATTTTATCGACCATGAAATTTGATATTATTGTTTTTGTAAAAAAAAAAAGCTCTAAAATTAAAGTTGTCTTGGTAATAAAGTTTTCTGAATGCGAGAGGAAAAAATTGACTCGTTTTCGTGCGACGGAATTTTAGTAAAATTAAACTCTTGATAAATATGAAATAAATAACAATTGTGCGTACAAAGGCAAACACGAATTCTCTCGTGTTTCATTTCGAGCCTCGTACGTGCATTTAATCGTAAATAGTACTCGAATGTTTTTATCAGTCGATGCGACGTGAATCACATTTCTCGATCGTTCGAAACAACGTCGATCGCGATAAATTCGTTTTTTTTTCTTTTTTGTTCTCTGATGGCGACATGAAAATATCTATTTAGTATATTATATACCGGGTGGGACAGTTCGAGCATTGTGTGTTAATGACCATTAAATGCGTGCATGACTCGTGCGGATCTCGAGAACGATGACGAATACCCGACGAATGAGAGAAAAAGAGGAAGAGAGAGAAAAAAAACCGCTTTTTTTATTTACAAATCCATGCACGTCCCACGAATTGTCGTCCCAATGACACGTAAACGCACTTTTCGGTATATTTTGACCGTTAACCGAAAATCAGGCCGAGAAGATTACTCGAAAATGCAATTGGAATTTTTATTTGACTCAAATTTTGATCCTATTTGAAAATTTGTTGCAAAGTATTTTTTTCAAGTGTTTTCCAAGTTTTTTTTTGAAGTGTTCCAGAGAAAAGACATTTTTTATCAAGTATTTCAAAAGATAGAAAATATTAATGGAAAGGTTACTTGAAAATGCAATTGGAATTTTTATTTGACTCAAATGTTGATCTTATTTGAAAATTTGTTGGAAAGTATTTTTTTCAAGTGGTTTCCAAGTTTTTTTGAAGTATTCCAAAGAAAAGAATATTTTTTTGAAGTATTTCAAAAGATAGAAAATATTACCGAAAAGGTTACTCGAAAATGCAATTGGAATTTTTATTTAACTCAAATGTTGATCTTATTTGAAAATTTGTTGAAAAGTATTTTTTTCTAGAGGTTTCCAAGTTTTTTTGAATTATTCCAAAGAAAAGAATTTTTTTTTAAGTATTTCAAAAAATAGAAAATATTACCGAAAAGGTTACTCGAAAATGCAATTGGAATTTTTATTTGACTCAAATGTTGCTCTTATTTGAAAATTTGTTGAAAAGTATTTTTCTCAAGTGGTTTCCAAGTTCTTTTTTTCAAGTATTGCAAAGAATAGAAAATATTTTTGAAGTATTTCAAAAGATGAAAAATATTTTTGAAGTATTTCAAAAAATAGGAAAAAATTTTGGAGTATTCCAAAAAATAGAAAATACTTTTGAAGTATTTGAAAAGCAATTATACAATATTTCGAAAGTAATTTCAAATTTGCCACATTTAAAAAGTATTGTTCCAGTATTTTTTCATTATTTCAAAAATTGTACTTCAAAATATTTTCAGAGAAAACAAACATTAAGGAGTGAAATATAGAATGCTGTAATTTTAGGAAAAGAAATATTTTTATTGCACTCCGTGCGTAAAGTGACCACTGCTCGCGGGCACTTTACGCACTCGTGCAATAAAATTTTGTACGAAACTCGTGGGAGAAACATTTTTCTGACTCGTGTGATTGCAGCATTCGCCTTCGGCTCATGCTGCAAATTCACACTCGTCAGAAAAAGTTTCAACGCACTCGTATCGTAATGTACTATTATTGCACTCCGTGCGTAAAGTGCCCATTTTACGCCCTCGTGCAATAAAATTTTGTATGACACTCGTACGAAAAACTTTTTCTGACTCGTATCATGAGGTACTATTTTTTGTACTTTGAAATTATTAATAATTATTGAAAAATGTTAATTTTTGGTTTTTAAAATTTTCGATTTTTAACGGAATTTTTTTTTTCAAATTTTTGCAGAATGGCTACCGAAGCGGCCAACAAAAAAGCCGAGCGTGAGGCTCTTCGCGGTGTCATACAACAATGGAACGCGAATCGTCTGGACCTCTTCGAACTCTCCGAGCCGAACGAGGTGAGTTTTTTCGAAAAATTTCAATTTTTCAATTTTTTCAAAAAATAGTTCAAAATGAAAAAAAAAATTTCAAACGAAGCTTTTTTTCATTGTGCAAAAATAAAAAATTGAGATAATTTTGGAAACATTGCAAAAATTAGGAAAATGCAATTTGTCAAATCTTTTCTTTTTATTGAAAAAAAAAATTTTGCTCGAAACAATTTGAAAATTATAATTTTTCTTCGTTCCAGGATCTGGAGTTTCACGGTGTCATGAGATTTTACTTTCAAGACAGTGGTCAAAAAGTCGCGACAAAGTGCATAAGAGTCGCATCGGACGCGACGAGTCAGGCGGTCATCGAGACGCTCATTGAAAAATTCCGTCCAGATATGAGAATGCTCTCGGTGCCCGAATACGCCCTCTATGAGATTCATGAGAACGGAGGTACGTCACGTACTGCTGGTATAACAAATTTTTTTTATTTTATTATTATTTAATTTTATTTGTTTTCATTATTTTTCATTATTTTTAATTATTTTTAATTTTTCATACGAGTATGGGAATAATTCTTGTTAAATCTTAAATTCAAATTTGATCGAATTTCGAATTTTCCCAAATATCCACAAAGGTTGTCTAAACATCTAAAAATCTAAAAATTTAAAGATCTAAAAATCTAAGAATCTAAACATCTAATTTGAGTATCGGAAAATTCAATAATTTAAAAGCCTGAAAAGTCTGAAAATCTGAGAAACTGAAAATCTAAAATTTGAAAATTAAAAATCTTAAAACCTCACAATTGTCTACTCAATTATCTATTCGAGAAATTTTTGATACATAATTATTAATTTTTCGCATAGAAAGTTGAACGTGAAGTGGGAGTCAATTTTTCATAGATGGAAATTTTCCAGAAAAATGCAAATAAATATTTGAAAATTGAAAAAAACGGGCAATTAAAAAAAATAAACACAATAAACAAAATGATTAAAATCCTGAGATTGGATTTTCATTTTCCATCATTTGAAATATGTTTTTTTTTTATTTTTAGTTAAATTTTTTTTATTCGTGGATCATTATAATTTGTTTAGAACAGAGTTTTGAAAATAGTAATGTAAACCCATTACCCATTACTTTAAACAATGTGTTTTGGATAAGTTTTCCGTTATAAATTACAAAACTAACGTGTAATGAATGGATGTCCCATTACAAATAAAAAAGTAATGTGTAATGGACGGATGTGCCATTACAAATAAAAAAGTAGTGTGTAATGGATGCATGTGCCATTACCAATAAAAAAAAGTAATGTGTAATGGTTGAATGTGCCATTACAAATAAACAAAAAATAACGTGTAATGAATGAGTGCTCCATTACAAATTACAATTGAAAAAAAGCAATTTGTAATGGAATATTCTCCACTACCAATTACTTTTCTTTCAATTTCAAATTGTAATGGAGCACTCATCCATTATTTTTAATTATTTACACATTACTCTTGAATTTTGTAATGGTACACTTATCCATTTCACATTATGCAGTGTAATGAGTAATGAATACATTAATGCATTGGCAAAATATACATTATTTACAACTCTGCAAAATAGTAATGTAAAAGTAATGCATTACTGATTACATTAAACAATGTGTATTGGATAAGTATTCCGTTACAAATTACAAAAGTAACGTGTAATGAATGAATGTTCCATTACAAATTACAATTTAAAAAAAAACTTGTAGTGGAGAATATTCCATTACAAATTAGTGTGTTTCTACGACAATTTGAAGCAGGTACTATTTTGCTCAAAGGTCTATTAATTTTTTAATGAAAATAATTTGTGTGTATCAAGTTTTTGATAACTTTACTATTAGTGGTAAGTGTATGAACAGTGATTGTTTGGAGTAATTTTTACTCCATTCATGAATTATAATTTTTACAACAATGGTGTAAAAATTACTCTAACAAATAACTGTTTATAAGTGTCAGTGTACATTAAGTCAATATACACTGACACTAAAAGTTTTTCTTGAATTGTAATTTTTACAAGAATGGAGTAAAAATTACTTCAAAAAAATCACTGTTTATACATTTACCACTACGATAGTAAAGTTAACAAAAACTTGATACACACAAATTATTTTCATTGAAAAATGAATAGACTTACCTTTGAGCAAAATAGTACCTGCTCCAAATTGTCTTAGAAACACATTAATTTGTAATGGAATATTCTCCACTACCAATTACTTTTTTTTCAATTTCAATTTGTAATGGAGCACTCATCCATTACATATTACTTTTTTCCTTGTAATGGCACATGCATCCATTACACATTACTTTTTTTTATTTGTAATGGTACATGCATCCATTACACATTACGTTTTTTATTCGTAATGGACCACGCATTCATTAAACATTACTCTAGTATTTTGTAATGATACACTTGTCCATTTCACATTATGCAGTGTAATGGGTAATGAATACAGTAATGCATTATCAAAATAATGCATTATTTACATATTATATTAATGCATTATTTACAATTTACAAATAAAAAATAGTAATGTAAAAGTAATGCATTACTCATTACTTTAAACAATGTGTATTGGATACGTTTTTCATTACAAATTACAAAAGTAACGTGTAATGAATGAATGTTCCATTACAAATGAAAATAGTAATGTGTAATGGATGCGAGTTCCATTACAAATAAAAAAAGTAATGTGTAACGTATGCATATTCCATTACAAATAATAAAAGTAATGTATAACGGTTGAATGTGCCATTATAAATAAACAAAAAATAACGTGCAATGAATGAGTGCTCCATTACAAATTACAATTGAAAAAAAGTAATTTGTAGCTTAGCTCCAAATTGTCGTAGAAACACACTAATTTGTAATGAAATATTCTCCTCTACCAATTACTTTTTTTTCAATTGTAACTTGTAGTGTAACTCATCCATTACACATTACTTTTTTTTTATTTATAATGGCACATACATCCCTTACACATTACTTTTTTATTTGTAATGGAACACGCATTAATTACACATTACTCTCGTATTTTGTAATGATACACCCCAGTGAATACGTTATGTTGCCGCAATGTAACATGGAAGTTACATGTAATGTTACAATGTTATCCCTATGTAACGTTGCTGTTATATAACATGCAAGTAACAATGTTATATAACATTTGTTACATGTAGGTTACATAACTGCAATATAACTTTCTTACATTACAGTAACGTAGCATATGTTATATTGCGGCAATATAACATGGAAGTTACATGTAATGTTACAATGTTATTCCTATGTAACGTCGCTGTTATATATAACGTGCAAGTAACGTGTTATGTAACATTTGTTACATGTAGGTTACATAACTGCTATATAATCTTGTTACACTACAGTAATGTAACATATGTTATATTGCGGCAATATACCATAAAAGTTACACACTGTAAACATCTTTACTACGAGGGGTCAGGTGTCGCGAAATTAAGTTATGAGGGATGACGTAAGTTATGAGGGGTCAGGTATTTTGGAATAAAGTTTTGAGAGTTCACATGACACTTATGAGGGGTCAGAGGCCCCCAAATTAAGTTATGAGAGGTCACTTAACTTATGAGAGGTCACTGTTCTTTCAAACATGTTTTGAGGGCTTACATAACTTATGAGGGGTTAGAAGCTCTGAAATTAAGTTATGAAAGAT
Organism: Alloplasta piceator; assembly: GCA_946863875.1. Lineage (NCBI taxonomy): Eukaryota > Metazoa > Arthropoda > Insecta > Hymenoptera > Ichneumonidae > Alloplasta > Alloplasta piceator. The sequence continues at coordinate 33,170,829 of OX333078.1, read as the reverse complement.
AACGTAAGTTATGAGGGTTCAGGTATTCTGGAATAAAGTTTACATAACTTATGAGGGGTCAGGGGATTCGAATTCGCAAATAAAAAAACCAACTTTCATGGTTGGGTCGAGGGTTCGATTCCCAGTCTCTGAGAAAAGTTAGATCAGACAATTCGTGCAGATTTTTTTTTTCTATGAATCTTTTTCGGGTCGGTAAACTATGCACATTAAATTATTTTGCAAGAGCTATATATTTTTTATAACATGTTTAACAACACTCAATTCTAGTTACGGTAACGTAACACAGTTACATAACTGTTACGTAACTGTTACATAACGTTGCATAACTGTTATGTAACAATGTTACATTGCTGAGTAGTAAATTGTAACTTACATGTAACTTACATGTAACGTCCATGTAATGTTACATGTTACAAACGGTAACATTGCCGTTACATTGCTGCAACATTACTGATTCCACTGGGACTTGTCCATTTCACATTATGCAGTGTAATGAGTAATGAATACAGTAATGCATTATGAAAATAATGCATTATTTACAACGCTGGTTTGTAATTATTTTTTCCATGATGAATAATCGTGACATTTTTTTTTAAATTCCAGAAGAGAGAAAGCTCGGATTGGAGGAAAAGCCACTTCTCGTACAGCTGAATTGGCACATTGATGATCGCGAGGGACGCTTTTTGTTGCGTCGAATCGACGACAAAACGAACGCTCAGGGAGTCGGTTTCGCCGAGGGCACGAGTTTTCGTAGAAAATTGAGCAAGAGGGAGAAGAAACAAATGAAGAAACAGGAAAAATTAAGCCGCTTGAAGAGCGCCGGTGAAATTGAGGAAACGACGTTGCCGGTTGATCAAAATGGCGTCGCGGAAAAACTTTATACCGGTAATTCGATTTTCCAATCTGACGATTCGCAATTTTCGAAAAAAAATCAACGGTTTTTTCTTGAAATTCTTTAAATAACGATGCGCAAAGGTCATTGACGTCAAAGATTACTTTTTGACCAACAGAGATGTCGAATTTAAATTTTTAATTAGCCCGATCGATAATTCTCACGATTTTTATTCTCGCTCTGACGTCGTAGAAATCGATTACACGGTTTGGCGGTTGCCAAGCTCAACAAGCTCGAAAACGCCCATGGATCGATATTATTTCTTTAATCTGAAATTCGCGGGACTCAAATAGCACTCTGGAAAAAAAAATCATAGAGAAAGTAGCGAGAGTCGCGAGAAGTTGGAACGAGGTAGAAAAAATATCAATTGCATCAAGCAAATCAATTTCGAGTGTCTTTTGATGTAGTTTGGTTTTTTTTTAACTCAATTACCAATAGTATATTACGAAATTTTATTGTACGAGTGCGCAAAGTGCCAGTTTAAGCACGCGCAGCGTGCGTAAAGTGGCACTTTACGCACGGAGTGCAATAATGGTATCGTACGAAATTTTATTGTACGAATGCGCAAAGTGCCAGTTTGAGCACGCGCAGCGTGCGTAAAGTGGCACTTTGCGCACGGAGTGCAATAAAAATATTTTCTGGGCGTCAAATGTAAAAAACGTTGAGTGTCGTTAAAAAAATTCATTTTTATATTATAGGAAATTTATTCTGGTCCAGAAATGAGTTCTTCAGCGTGTTCTCTTCCTCATATACAACTGATACAGTTTTTACGCACGCGCAGCGTGCGTAAAGTGGCACTTTACGCACGGAGTGCAATAATGGTATCGTACGAAATTTTATTGTACGAATGCGCAAAGTGCCAGTTTGAGCACGCGCAGCGTGCGTAAAGTGGCACTTTGCGCACGGAGTGCAATAAAAATATTTTCTGGGCGTCAAATGTAAAAAACGTTGAGTGTCGTTAAAAAAATTCATTTTTATATTATAGGAAATTTATTCTGGTCCAGAAATGAGTTCTTCAGCGTGTTCTCTTCCTCATATACAACTGATACAGTTTTTACTTGGAAACTATAAGTTTATCGGTAAAAAAAAAATTGTTTAGCTAAGCACAGACGAAATTTTAAATATTTCGACAGGTCCTTCAGCGTGTTTCTCTTCTTCATGCACAACTGACATAGTTTTTTTACCTGAAAACTATGAATTTATCGATAAAAAAAAATTCATAATTTTCAGGTAAAAACAATGTCAGTTATGCATGAGGAAGAGAACACGTTGGAGAACTCGTAGAACATTTAGAATTTCGTCTGTTCTTGGCTAAACAATTTTTTTTATCCATAAATTCATAGTTTCGAGGTAAAAACAGTGTCAGTTGTTTCAAGGTTTCAAGATTTGAAGCCTGTGTTTTGAAATGGAAATTCCATTCCATTCCATTTCACGAAAAAGTTTTTTTTCGTCGTTTCAAGGTTTGAAGCCTGGGTTTGATTGAATCGAAAATTCCATTCCAATCTATTCCATTCCATTCCACGAAAAAGTTTTTTTTCGCCGTTTCAAGATTTGAAACCTGTGTTTTGAATCGAAAATTCCATTCTATTCCAATCCATTCCATTCCACGAAAAAGTTTTTTTTCGTCGTTTCAAGGTTTGAAGCGTGTGTTTTGAATCGAAAATTCCATTCCATTCCAATCCATTCCATTCCATTCCACGAAAGAGTTTTTTCTCGTCGTTTCAAGATTTGAAGTGTTTTGAATCGAGTATTCCATTCCATTCCACGAAAAAGTAATTTTTCGTCGTTCCATGGTTTGAAGCCTGTATTTTGAATCGAAAATTCTATTCCATTCCATTCTTTGAAAATGTTTTTTTTTCGTCCTTTCAAGGTTTGAAGCCTGTGTTTTGAATCGAAAATTCCATTCCATTACATTCCAATCCATTCCATTCCACGAAAAAGTTTTTTTTCGTCGTTTCAAGGTTTGAAGACTGGGTTTAATTGAATAGAAAATTCCATTCCATTTCAATCCATTCCACTCCATTCCACGAAAAAGTTTTTTCTCGTCGTTTTAAGATTTGAAGTGTTTTGAATCGAGAATTCCATTCCATTCCACGAAAAAGTATTTTTTCGTCGTTTCAAGGTTTGAAGCCTGTGTTTTGAATCGAAAATTCCATTCCATTCCATTCTTTGAAAAAGTTTGTTTTCGTCGTTTTAAGGTTTGAAGCCTGTGTTTTGAATCGAAAATTCCATTCCATTCCATTCGGAAACCGGGAAGTGGGTCAAATTTAACTTGCAAGATTTGATTACAGACATGAAACTAAAGAAAAGCTTTTATATCACTCAGTACAATAATGGACGCTTTTACGCCCGCAAGCGGACGTGAAAACGTCCATATTGCACCTCATGATATAAAATATCGTACATCACCCGGCGTAAAAACATTTTATTGCACTCCGTGCGCAAAGTGCCACTTTGCGCACGCTGCGCGTGCTCAAACTGGCACTTTGCGCACTTGTACAATAAAATTTCGTACGATACTAGTGCGAGAAACTTTTTCTCAACTCGTGTGATTGCAACATTCGCCTTCGGCTCATGCTGCAAACTCACACACATCAGAAAATGTTTTTACGTTCTCGTGATGTAATGTACTATTAAAATAATTAATGACGATCGATGTGAAGATTATTGACTGAAAATGATTGTGCTCGTATTTATGGTATTGAAATATTTTCAGAACTTCCGGAAACGAGTTTTACACGGAGTATATCGAATCCGGAGGCGGTAATGAGACGTCGACGTCAGCAGAAGCTCGAGAGGAAGTTGCAGCAATTTCGAAGCAAGGACGGTGGACCCGATACCGGCGGAACCCTTAAAATTTACGGCGAAGCACTTTGCAAGGATGTCCCTTACAAGACCCTATTGTTGAGCGTTAGGGACTCCGCGGCTCAGGTAGTCCGGGAAATGTTGGCAAAGTACGGCCTCGACAAGGTGGATCCTCAACAGTATTGTCTCATGCAGGTGAGCAAATTCGAATTGGGTCCTCGAATGCAAAGGAAAGAGGAAAAAAAAACCCACAAACTCCGAGGTGCCTGCTCAAAGTGTCAGTCAGTTTCACAAAACGGACGATCATTATTCAGTATTGGAATCGCTCAATCTTCGCACAGGAGAAAAAGAAGGAAAAAAAAACTCGAAAACGTCGAAATTTGATGCCAACTCTCGTGATGGCTCAACAATGATTTCCCTCTCGTCTCGTTATATCGTCAAGTTTCCCCTATGAAGACGAGAAACGTACTTGAAATATGACTGATGAGTTTTTAACAACGTGAACTGATTTTGAATACGAAAATTTTCACCGTTTTCGACCGATTTTGCTTCGTCACGAAGGAATGGAATTTTTTCGGTCATTTTTTTTTTACATTGCTTTGTTATGAAAGATTTTCTTTTATGGTTTTTTTTTAGATGCTTGACAGTATTGAAAAATGACCAAAATTTTGAGTTATCGTTTTTGAAAAGTAAAAGTCTGTGGGTGGATTTTTGAAGATTCTTAGGCCCGAATTTTAAGATCTCAAGATCAAACTTGAGATCAAACTTGAGATCAAACTTGAGATCAAACTTGAGATCAAACTTGAGATCAAACTTGAGATCAAACTTGAGATCAAACTTGAGATCAAACTTGAGATCAAACTTGAGAACAAACTTGAGATCAAACTTGAGATCAAACTTGAGATCAAACTTGAGATCAAACTTGAGATCAAAATTGAGATCAAACTTGAGATCAAACTTGAGATCAAACTTGAGATCAAGCTTGAGATCAAACTTGAGATCAAACTTGAGATCAAACTTGAGATCAAACTTGAGATCAAACTTGAGATCAAACTTGAGATCAAACTTGAGATCAAACTTGAGATCAAACTTGAGATCAAACTTGAGATCAAACTTGAGATCAAACTTGAGATCAAACTTGAGATCAAACTTGAGATCAAATTTAAGATCAAACTTAAGATCAACCTTAAGGTCAAACTTGAGATCAAACTTGAGATCAAACTTGAGATCAAACTTGAGATCAAACTTGAGAACAAACTTGAGATCAAACTTGAGAAAAACTTACGATCAAACTTAAGATAAAATGTTGCATTGAACTCAAGTTGGAACTTAAGATCGAACTTGAGTTTCAATTTAAGATGAATCTTACGTTTGAACTTAAGTGTCATTATAAGTTCATACTTAAGTTCAAACTCTAGTGCGAACTTCAGATCGATCTCAAGTTCAAACTTAAACTTGGTTTGAACTTAAGATCCTTCTTGAGCTTGAACTTAAGTTCGATCAAACTTGATTATTTTGACAACTAATGTCAAAAATCACGGTCGATCGAGGTGATGAAAGAAGTTTCATCGAACTTAAGTTCAAGCTTCAAAAGGATGTTAAGATCAAACCAGGTTTAAGTTTCAACTTGAGATGGATCTGAACTTCGCACTAGAGTTTGAACTTGATTATGAACTTATAATGACACTCAAGTTCAAACTTAAGATTCATCTTAAATTGGAACTTAAGATTCATCTTAAATTGGAACTTAAGATTCATCTTAAATTGGAACTTAAGATTCATCTTAAATTGGAACTTAAGATTCACCTTAAATTGGAACTTGAGATTCATCTTAAATTGGAACTTAAGATTCATCTTAGATTGGAACTTTAAATTCATCTTAAATTGGAACTTAAGATTCATCTTAAATTGGAACTTAAAATTCATCTTAAATTGGAACTTAAGATTCACCTTAAATTGGAACTTAATATTCATCTTAAATTGGAACTTAAGATGCATCTTAAATTGGAACTTAAGATTCATCTTAAATTGGAACTTAAGATTCATCTTAAATTGGAACTTGAGATTCACCTTAAATTGGAACTTAAGATTCATCTTAAATTGGAACTTAAGATTCATCTTAGATTGGAACTTTAAATGCATCTTAAATTGGAACTTAAGATTCATCTTATATTGGAACTTAAGATTCATCTTAAATTGGAACTTAAGATTCACCTTAAATTGGAACTTAAGATTCATCTTAAATTGGAACTTAAGATTCATCTTAAATTGGAACTTAAGATTCATCTTAAATTGGAACTTAAGATTCATCGTAAATTGGAACTTAAGTTCGATAGAAAGTTTGATCTTTAGTTTGAACTTAACATAGATCTTAATATCTTAAAATTCGGGCTTTAAAGTTACCTTAACTTTTGTAATTTAGCTGTCACTTAGCTTGAATTTTCAATGTAATTGCAGTAGACTAAGAGAATTGTTAGCATTTAATTTTTTTAAAATCCTTCAAGAAGTTGAGAAATGAAAAATGAATATTTGTTGTTACGGAATCGGCTTCGATTCATGAAAAATTAATTCACAAAAATGGGCGAGAAAGTTTCGAACTTCGTAAAATCCCTGTTACCGCGATAAAATTTTTTACCCAAATATTCAAATTCATAATAACGCTCTAAATTCTGGAATTTTAAATGCCAAATTTTGAATTATTCAAATTTTCAAAAAATTCTTGAGAAATGCTAAAAAGAAACTTGGCAAATGCAAATTTTTTGTTTTAAGCGATCCAAAATGTTTGAATTTTGATTCGCATGAATTTTTTTTCTGGTTTTGGTTCGCTCTCGCTTTTATCGGCATGCGAAAACAACGATTTTTAAGCATTGCGAAAACTTTTCGACAGTCACTATTTTCCCTCTCACATTCGCCGTCGATAAAACAGGTTTCCCTCGAATGTGAAAATTTCTCGCTGTCGACGCCGACGGTCGGTAAAAACTCTTCGATTAATGGTCAAAACCAAAAGTAGAAAGATTTTTTTTTTTAATTGAATAATAAAGAATTTGGCAATTTTTCGATTTTGAAGTGGGGACAAAAATCTTTGGACGTAAAATTCAACGAAATTTTTTGTTTTTTCAATTTTCTAAAGTTTTTTTTCATTTTTTTTTTCGCTACAGATGAACGGTGAAAGTGCAAGTGGCAACGCCCATCAAGAATACATTCTCGACGACGACGAGTGTCCTCTCGCTATTGTCATGAATCATCCATCGAAACGCAGTGAGTTTTTTTTTTTAATCCCGCATTTTAAGTCAACTTAAGGAGTGACTTTTCCAGCCCAAAATCCATGAATCTCGCTCCATGAATCTTCTAAAAAATTGGCGAAAAAAAAACTAGCGATGAAGAACGAAATTTTATTTTCGAAACTGGGGAATTTTTTTGGGGGAATTCTTTACTGGGGAATTTTTCCCTGGAGAATTTTTCCCCGGGGAATTTCTTCCTGAGGAATTTTTCCCTGGGGGATTTTTTCCTTGGCTACCGCAATTTTTTCAAAATTGAATTAAACTTTCTGAGGTTTTTTTTTTTTAAATTCCGCTTTTTATTTTTATTTTTTGAGCGATTTTTTTAGTCCAGAATGGCAGAATCTCGCTCGATGAGTTTTTCAATGAACATGAACATTTTTCAAAGGATTAACTGGCAATAAAAATCGAAATTTAAATTTTTGAACCTGGAAATAAAATCGCAGAGTCAAATTTTTTAAACGAATTTTTTTAGCCTTAAAAAAAATTGGATTTCATTTTTAGAGAATCAATTTTCAGGGCAGTTTTTAATTTTTTCTTTTTGGGATTGATTTTTTTGGGATCAGATGGACGTTTTATTTTTCAGTCTGGCGAAAAAATCGCTCAAGTCGAATTTATAAAACGTTGAATTTTTTTGGCTGCCACAATTTTAAAAAAATTGAATTTCAATATTTGAGGGTTTTTTTATGCCGTAAAAGTTGGAAGAGGAGAGATAAAAGGGTCGAGGATTGGAAAAAGGGAAGCAAATGCAAAATTGAAAAATCCTTTTGGCCTTTTAAATTCCCTCTGACCTTTGACCTCTATCTCCCTCTTTCTGAACTCGGATGAAGAGTAGCTCGGGAAATTGTTTGAAAATTGATCGAGACTCGAAAACTCGGAAGTACCGGGCTTTCAGAGACTTTCAGCCAATTCGCTTGTAATAAAATTCTCTTGAAAACGAGATTGAACAAAGTTTTCTCTCTCTCTCTCTCTCTAAAGTATCATTGGCCCTAAAAAAAAAAAATCTCGCGATAATAATAAAATTACGATTTCACAAACTCGTTAAAGTTTTCCGAGCTTTTCACGAGAGGAAAAAAAAAATATTGCGGGGAAGAAAAAATTTGACGCCAGAAAGTCTCAAGTGCAAGAAACCGATGTTCGAGGAACTCTTCAATCATAAAAAAAAAAAAAAATTAAACCGATAATAAGCGAGAGTAAAACTTTCGATGAAACTTTCGAAAGTTCCTTAGCCATTTTTTGTTCACAGACAAGATATTTCAAGTTTTTCTTGTTGAGAAAAAAATCATAGAAGATAATTTTGCAAGAATAAATCTAAAATATCTAAATTTTTTTTTCTCAAAATCATTTACGATTATAGGTAAAATAATTTGTTGGTTCTGGACCATTCCCCACAAATTATGGCCATTTAAAAAAAACCATAATATACCATAAAAAAATTATTTCTGAATCTTAAAAATGAAATTTTTTGAATATTGGAATAAAATATTTTCATTCTTCACAATAATCTTGAAAATAATTTTCAAAGATTTTTATTATGATAGAATTTAAAAAAACGAACAAAAAAGTTTTTCACTGATAAGATACTTCAATTTTTTCTTGTTGAGAAAAAAATCACTGAAGATAATTTTGCAAGAATAAATCTAAAATATCCAAAACATTTTATTTTTCTCAATAATTGTTTACGATTATCAGTAAAATAATTTTTTGTTTCTGGACCATTGCCCACAAATTATGGCCATTTAAAAAAAAAACCATAATATAACATAAACATTTTTTTTCTGAATCATGAAAATTAATTTTCCTGAATATTGGAATAAAATATTTTCATTCTTTACTACAATCTTAAAAATAATTTTCGAAGATTTTCCTTATCACACAATTGAAAAAAAATGTCCCAGTACGAATTTATACTTATAAAAAAAATTCTTCAATTTTCTTCGCCCAAATAATTTTCTCTCAGACTTATATTTTTTCCCTTTTTTCAAATTATCATATTTTTTGAATAAGAACAAGATTCTCGCAGTACTCGAGAGACATTTTTCACCCTCTCTGATGAATAAGCAGGAACGAAAGATTTTTCGCATTAATTTTTCATTTTCCTGCTAGAATCTGTGTCAGAATCTTGCAAAAAAAACTTCTCTAAATGCGCAGCATTGAAATATCGAGATATCAAGTTTTTCACGCAAAAAAATCGTTGAAAATAAATGATTAAATTATTAATTATTAAAGTATTATTTTTAATAATTTTGCGAAGATAAATGATAAGATATCTAAAAAAATGAATTCTTCGCAATGATTATTCACGATTATCAGTAAAATAATTTTAAAAAATACCGCAGTTCACTATGAGAGTGAAATAAATTAATTTGGGAATTTCAAAAATGAATTTTTCAAAAAAAAATGGAAAAATATATTTTTGTTCTCTACAGCAATTTAAAAAATAATTGTAAACGATTTTTATTATCCCTGAATTCCACAAAACCTCGTAAAAAAGTCCCAGGCTGAATAAATAAATTTTTTTTAAATACTAAATTTTCTTCAAATAAATAGACTCCTTGTAGGCTAATATTTTTAATATTTTTGGCCTTTTTGTGAATAGTAATTTTTTTTCCATATAAACAATTTTTTGCAGAATTCGAGAGGAATTTTTCACAATTCTTGATGAATAAAGGGGAATGAAAAATGTTGAAAACAAAAATTGTTTATTTTTCTGCAAAGATCTATTTATGGGGCATTCCATGTCAAACAACCACTTTTAAACCCGACCCCTTTCGATTTGGCTGAATTTTTTTTTTTTTTTTAAATTTCCTGAAAAATGTTTTTAATGTGGTAGAAGAGGAAAACAAATTCAGTCAAATCGAAAGGGGTTGGGTTCAAAAGTGGTCGATTTGACATAGAATGACCCTTATATATCTATACAGGGTGTCCCGGAATACCCGGACCTCCGGAAATTGGCAGATTCGGGGTGATTTCCCGAAGATATCAAGTTGACATCAAGTTGATGTCCCAAAGATATCAAGTTGACATCAAGTTGGCATCAAGTTGGCATCAAGTTGGCATCAAGTTGACATCAAGTTGACATCAAGTTGACATCAAGTTGACATCAAGTTGACATCAAGTTGACATCAAGTTGACATCAAGTTGACTTCAAGTTGACTTCAAGTTGACTTCAAGTTGACTTCAAGTTGACTTCAAGTTGACTTCAAGTTGACTTCAAGTTGACTTCAAGTTGACTTCAAGTTGACATCAAGTTGACATCAAGTTGACATCAAGTTGACATCAAGTTGACATCAAGTTGACATCAAGTTGACATCAAGTTGACATCAAGTTGATATCAAGTTGATATCAAGTTGATATCAAGTTGATACCAAGTTGACATCAAGTTGATACTAAATTGATACCAAGTTGACATCAAGTTGATACCAAGTTGACATCAAGTTGATACCAAGTTGACATCAAGTTGATATCAAGTTGATACCAAGTTGACATCAAGTTGATACTAAATTGATACCAAGTTGACATCAAGTTGATACCAAGTTGACATCAAGTTGATACCAAGTTGACATCAAGTTGATACCGAGTTGATACCTGCAAGTTGATATCAAGTTGATCCCAAGTTAATATCAAGTTGATAGAAGGTCTGGGTATTCTGGGACACCCTGTATATAATCAATCAAGAGCTTGTGAAGACCATTTTTTTTGTTAATGCGCAGCTGACGAGATACTGCGATGAGATGAAAAGAAAAAAAAAGCGCTGGAAAAATCAAGGGAAAATTCTTCGTGTGTCGTAAAATGCAAATTTTTTTTTCTCGTGCGAGAGGCACTCTAGGAGGCCAGTTTGCATGTAGATGAGTCGAAGCTTTGGGATTTATCTCTCTCCTCACTTTATTTCCGCTTCTCGAGGACACACACATTTACCCGAAGGGGACGAAAGAAAAAAAGAAGCAAAAAATATAAATAAATTACGCAAATACTTTATATAGGCGTCTAATAAAAGTGAGTGGCTGTAAAAGGACAGAACTGTGCCGTAGTCACGTCAGAGATTTTCATATTTTATAATTTTTTTTGTTCTCCAACTATAGTCGAGTTCGTGATAGTACAGCAAGTTTGGGATTTTTAATGAGCAGCTTGTATTGTTCATTCGAGCAATTGAAAGTGCTCGAAAGTTCAACCGAGAAATTTTGCTTCGTGTATGGGCTAATCCATGTCAACTCGACCAAATAACCTTTTTTTGATCCTTTTCGGTTCACGCTTATTTTGAAAATCCTACTGAGGCTGATAATAACTTCCAATTTTTTAAAGTTTTTTTTTTCAACGAACTCTTAATTCGAAAAAAAATTGGTTAAAAAAACCCAATTGAAAAAATTCCATAAAATAATTTCTAAAAAACTATCCAACTTTATTTTTTCGAATGAATTTCGCGATTAAAATTATGAAATTCTTGTAAATGATGTTTTTAGACCAAAAAACATTTGGCAAGAACTTTCGAATTTTTAATTTTTTTTAGACTTTAAATTTTTTTTTTATTTTCCAAAAATGTTGTGTGTGGAATGAAGGGCTAATGAAAAAAAAATTGAGGGCTGTGCAAAGCAATTTTGAGCGTCTGAGAGTTGGACTTTGGTCGAATTGACATGGAACGCCTCGTATATTTGCATATATGGTATATAGACAGTATAGAGGATACACCTATAACATTGCGCCCAGGGAGAAGGAAAGAACAAGAGAACCGTTCGAGTCTTAGTTTTCTCGCGCTTGCTTGCCTCACGGGGATTTCCTGATGAATTTTTAACTCGTCACCGAGCCAATTAGCAGTGTAACACTGAGGCCCTCGACGCCCTTAAGGGGAGAACGTCAAGTTTTGAGGTTCCTCCGAAATTGGCGCATGTGTGGCACTAACAGTGGCTTATTGTACACGATACCGCAGAAGCTACGCTGTATATATTCATAATACATTATCCATATGCATGAAATATTACGTACATATGGGGCATTCCAATTATAATCGACCATTCAGGAACCTCGAGCTTTTCGATTGTGAAATCCTTGGTAGAAAATATTTTCTTGATTTTCAAAATTTTACATGTGAGGCATGTAATAATAATAATAATAATAATAATAATAATAATAATCGACGAGTCAGGAATCTCGAGGTTTTCCTTTGTAAAATCCTTCGCAGAAACTGTTTTCTTGATTCTAAATCCCGTTCTCGAATTTGAGCAAAATTTTACATGCAGGACATGTAATAATGTAATGATAATAATGTACATATGGGGTATTCTAATTGAAATCAACGAGTCAGGACCTTTGAGCTTTTCGATTATGGAATTCCGTGCCGAAAATGTTCTACCGGTTTCAAAATGGTTTTCGAATCTTTTGAAAATTTTACATTATATATGTATGGGGCATTCTAATTTAAATCGACCAGTCAGGACCTTCGAGCTTCTCCATTTTGGAATACTTTGTAGAAAATGTTTTCTGGGTTTTAGAATACATTCTGCAATTTTCGCAGAATTTGATATTACACATATATAGGACATTCCATGGGAAATCGACTAGTCAGGGTCCTCAAGCTCTTCAATTTTGGAATGCATTGTAGAGAATGTTTTCCTGGTTCTAAAAAACACTCTTGAATTATAGCTAAATTTCACATCATACATATATGGGGAATTCCAATTAGAAAATGGTTCTAATTGGAATAAAAACATTCTCGAATTTTAGCACAATTTTAAATCATTCATATATGGGGAATTCCAATAAAAATCGACCAATCAGAACCCTCGAGCGCTTTGATTCTAAGATTCTTTGTTGAAAACGTTTTTCTGGTTCTAAAAACGGTTCTCGAATTTTTGCAAAATTCCAAATTACATATATATAGGGGTTTTCAATCAAAATCGACCAGTCAAGACTCTCGAGCTCTTCGTTTCTAAAGTTCATTGTGGAAAATGTTTTTCTGGTTTAAAAACTGTTCATCAATCATCGCAAATTCTTACATCTCATATATGGGGTATTCCGGCTGAAATCGATCAGTCAGGACCCTCGAAGTCTTCCATTTTGGAATTCTTTGCAGAAAATGTTACTCTGGTTCTAGAAACTGTTCTCAATATATAGCAAAATCTTACATTATACATATATGGGGTCTTCCAACAAAAATCAACCAGTCAGGACTTTCGAGCTCTTCAATTCTGTAATGATTTGCAGAAAATGTTTTTCCGATTAAAAAAACCGTCTTTAATTTATTTGCAGATTTTTATTTTTCATACATATATGGGGCATTCCAACGAAAATTAAAGTGCTCTCGAGCTCTATTATAATGGAATATTTTTCAGAAAATGTTTTTCCAGTAATTTTTTGATTGCACTAATATATTTAAATAAATTCTGCATTAACAAATTTAACTGGAACTTTCATTGACACGATTTTTTTTTTTTTTGGATTTTGAATTTTCCTACCCTCACAACAGTCGAAATGCCTCATATATGTTTGAAGTAAAGATGCTATACGTGCATAATGGCAGTGCCACAGTTCTTCATAGTCGAGGACAAAAGCTTTGTATAGCAATTTCAAAGTCAACGCTTCGGGCTACCGGCAGCCACATGCGCCTGTATTCGACGTGCCTCTTTATTCCAGTTTGTCCCGTCAAAGGCGGGGCGGGATCGAAAACCCGACTAGCAAATATTCCGACGGGCCGAAGTCCCGAATTTCATGACGACGAAACGTTCGAATAGCGAAGGGTCAAAGATGCGAACGCTCGGAAAACCGAAAGCCGAGACTGCGACGGGAGCGCCGCTTATGCGTGCCCCATGTGTAGGAGAGAGAGAGATGCGCTGGGCGGGGCTTCGCTTTCTGTTTTCCGGCGTTCGTAATTTTGATCCTTCGTTATTCGAACGGTTCGTCGTCGTGAAATTCGGGACTTCGGCCCGTCGGAACATTTGCTAGTCGGGTTTTCGATCCCGCCCCTCAAAGGCGAATGTCACACGTCTTGAGCGCAAATTTCCAACCTTGATTAATGATTAATTCCAAGAATAATTTCGGTAGAGAGCTAAAAGTCACTTTTGCGCGTAATTTGTTTATTTTTCTGTTTAACAAAAAAAATGTTGCAGCGAGGCAGGGTTGCAAAATTTTTAATGAAAAAGTAATGAATAAACCATTACTTTTTTAATGGCCAATGAAATTTAATGGCTAATAGAAATTATTTTCATTAACCATTAAAATTTAATGGTTAATGGAAATTATTTTCATTGATCATTAAAATTTAATGGTTAATCGAAATTATTTTCATTGACCATTAAAACTTAATGGTTAATGGTAATTATTTTTATTGACCATTAAAATTTAATGGTTAATGTAAATTATTTTCATTAGCCATTAAAATTTAATGGTTAATGGAAATTATTTTCATTGACCATAAATATTTAATGGTTAATGGAAATTATTTTCATTAACCATTAAAATTTAATGGTTAATGGAAATTATTTTCATTGACCATAAAAATTTAATGGTTAATGGAAATTATTTTCATTGACCATTAAAATTTAATGGTTAATGGAAATTATTTTCAATGATCATTAAAATTTAATGGTTAATCGAAATTATTTGCATTGACCATTAAAACTTAATGGTTAATGGTTAATGGAAATTATTTTCATTGACCATAAATATTTAATGGTTAATGGAAATTATTTTCATTAACCATTAAAATTTAATGGTTAATGGAAATTATTTTCATCGACCATAAAAATTTAATGGTTAATGGAAATTATTTCCATTGACCATAAAAATTTAATGGTTAATGGAAATGATTTTCATTAACGATTAAAATTTAATGGTTAATGGAAATTATTTTCATTGACCATTAAAACTTAATAGTTAATGGAAATTATTTTCAATGATCATTAAAATTTAATGGTTAATCGAAATTATTTTCATTGACCAGTAAAACTTAATGGTTAATGGTAATTATTTTTATTGACCATTAAAATTTAATGGTTAATGGAAATTATTTTCATTAACCATTAAAATTAAATGGTTAATGGAAATTATTTTCATTGACCATAAATATTTAATGGTTAATGGAAATTATTTTCATTAACCATTAAAATTTGATGGTTAATGGAAATTATTTTCATTGACCATTAAAATTTAATGGTTAATGATTAATGGATATTATTTTCATTAACCATTAAAATTATTTCCATTAATGAAAATGCAATTCCATTAAAAAAGTAATGCATTATTTGCAACCGTCCCCATTACAATGTACTGTGTAATAGAAAAAATTTCCATTATCCATTGCAATGTAATGTGTAATGGAAAAAACTTTGATTGCAATTTTGGGAATGGAAAAATATAGATGAATAAATTATTGCAATTTTGCATTACATTTTATTAACTTAGGACTTCAAATTCTCACCTCAAATTCTAAAAAAAATCTACATTATAATTCTAAAAATCTCAGTCCTAAGTCAATAAAATGTAATGCAAAACTGCAATAATTTATTCATCTATATTTTTCCATTTCCAAAATTGTAATCAAAGTTTTGTCCATTACACATTACATTGCAATGGGTAATGGAAATTTTTTCTATTACACACTACATTGTAATGCATTATTTGCAACCCTGCAGCGAGGTAATGTTAATTAAAAATCGATAAAATGTTTTTTAATAAAAGAATTTATTTGCAGTCTTTAAACAACATTATATTTAAAAAAAAAAGATTTAAAAAAGTTTTTTTAAATAAAATGTTGAGAGCTTGTTGAATCGAAAAAAAAGATTAAAAAATAGACGACTAAACTAATGGCAATATCGATGGGAAGACTGAGATGCACTTTCGATTTTCTTAAGACTTTTTTCATGAGGCTCCAATTTGAGAGAGAAAAAAATCCTTAAAAAAACCTTATTTACAAATGTTGAAAAGAATCTCTTTCGTGATGACTAATTTAATTTTCTGTTAAAAAAAAATGTGACAGTTAATTAATGGGAAAAAAACATTGAAACAATTTTTTATTTTTAGGTTTTTATGATTTATTATGAGTGGACAAAATTTATGAATAGTCTTCCAAAAAGAAAAATGGAAGGAAAAAATTAAGAAAAAACACATTTTTTTCTACTTTGAGCAAAATGATAAAAATTAATTCTGTAAAAAAAATTATCATTGAGCATTGAAAATTTGTTAATAACTATGTTCAAATGGCAACATCGATGTTGCTGAAGCGTGAAACGATATTCCTTTTGTAACGTCAATATTGATCCGTCTGAACAAAGAGAGAGGGAGATATAGAACGAAAACCATCGTCGTTTCTCGAGTAGGTTAATGGTAATTTGGCATGAAGATATAATGAAGCTACAACACGAGAGAGTTTATAGTCGTGTAGCTGACATTGACGTTCATCGACCAAACCCCCTCGTTCCATCCCCACTTTTTCCCCATCGGCTCTATCAGGGTGATTCGCGTTCTATTGACCTATTTCCGTATTTTTTTATCATCCCTCAACGTTCGATAAGACTTTCGTAATCGCGAAAAATGTAAACAAAGGTGTGAACACTCGGGGTGGAATTTTAGTCGTATAACTTTATTTAATCAATTATTAAAATCAATTAACCAAAAAATCAATTTTTTCCAAACACTTAAATGCAAAGTTTTTTAGCAATTCATAAAACTTAATTGAAACGAAAAAATTGCACGTATTGACAACTTGAACAATTGATTTATAATAATGATTCACTCTACTATAAATTCTCATACAACAATAAACGAATTAAATTGAATAGATTCAATTTTTCAAATTACTCAATTCTAAGTTTCTTGGAAAAAATATCTTGCAATCATGAATAATTGGAATTGGAAATTTCAATTATAAAGTTTCTCTTCCCATCAAAAATTCTAAATTTATTTAAGAAAAATAACTTGAAAGCAAAAATAAATTAAATTGGAAATTTCAATTACAAAGTTTCTCTTCCCATCACAAAATCTGATCGAACTGTAATTGAATTCAATTAAATCAATTTTTTTCCAAACAATTCAGTGCAAAGTTTTCTAGCAATTCATAAAACTTAATTGAAACAAAAAAATTGCACGTATTGACAACTTGAACAATTGATTTATAATAATGATTCACTCTACTAAATTCTCATACAACAATAAACAAATGAAATTGAATAGATTCAATTTTTCAAATTACTCAATTCTAAGTTTCTTGGAAAAAATATCTTGCAATCATGAATAATTGGAATTGGAAATTTCAATTATAAAGTTTCTCTTCCCATCAAAAATTCTAAATTTATTTAGGAAAAATAACTTGAAAGCAAAAATAAATTAAATTGGAAATTTCAATTATAAAGTTTCTCTTCCCATCACAAAATCTGATCGAACTGTAATTGAATTCAATTAAATCAATTTTTTTCCAAACAATTCAGTGCAAAGTTTTCTAGCAATTCATAAAACTTAATTGAAACAAAAAAATTGCACGTATTGACAACTTGAACAATTGATTTATAATAATGATTCACTCTACTATAAATTCTCATACAACAATAAACGAATGAAATTGAATAGATTCAATTTTTCAAATTATTCAGTTCTAAGTTTCTTGGAAAAAATAACTTGCAATCATGAATAAATGGAATTGGAAATTTCAATTATAAAGTTTCTCTCCCCATCAAAAATTTTAAATTTATTTAAGAAAAATAACTTGAAAGCAAAAATAAATTAAATTGGAAATTTCAATTATAAAGTTTCTCTTCCCATCACAAAATCTGATCGAACTGTAATTGAATTCAATTAAATCAATTTTTTTCCAAACAATTCAGTGCAAATTTTTCTAGCAATTCATAAAACTTAATTGAAACAAAAAAAATTGCACGTATTGACAACTTGAACAATTGATTTATAATAATGATTCACTCTACTATAAATTCTCATACAACAATAAACGAATGAAATTGAATAGATTCAATTTTTCAAATTATTCAGTTCTAAGTTTCTTGGAAAAAATAACTTGCAATCATGAATAAATGGAATTGGAAATTTCAATTATAAAGTTTCTCTCCCCATCAAAAATTTTAAATTTATTTAAGAAAAATAACTTGAAAGCAAAAATAAATTAAATTGGAAATTTCAATTATAAAGTTTCTCTTCCCATCACAAAATCTGATCGAACTGTAATTGAATTCAATTAAATCAATTTTTTCCAAACAATTCAGTGCAAAGTTTTCTAGCAATTCATAAAACTTAATTGAAACAAAAAAATTGCACGTATTGACAACTTGAACAATTGATTTATAATAATGATTCACTCTACTATAAATTCTCATACAACAATAAACGAATGAAATTGAATAGATTCAATTTTTCAAATTACTCAATTCTAAGTTTCTTGGAAAAAATAACTTGCAATCATGAATAAATGAAATTGGAAATTTCAATTATAAAGTTTTTCTTCCCATCAAAAATTCTAAATTTATTTAAGAAAAATAACTTGAAAGCGAAAATAAATTAAATTGGAAATTTCAATTATAAATTTTCTCTCCCCATCACAAAATCTGATCTAACTGTAATTGAATTCAATTAAATCAATTTTTTTTCCAAACAATTCAGTGCAAAATTTTCTAGCAATTCTTAAAACTTAATGAATGAAATTACATAGATTCAATTTTTCAACTTGCTCAATTCTAAATTTTTTGGAAAAAATAACTTGCAATCATAAATAAATGGAATTGGAAATTTCAATTATAAAGTTTCTCTTCCCATCAAAAATTTCAATCAAACTATAATTGAATTTAATTGAATCGAGTTTTTTCAAATTAGATATTGTTGAACGCAAAGTTTGCAATTAAATTTATAAAAATTAATTGAAACGAATTGAAGGAAAAATCTGGGAAAAATAAAACGAAGTACGTTTGCAAAAAAAAAAAATCTCGGATGGTGTTTTGGCATGAGGAAACGCACGTAGATATATTTGTAAAGAGTAATAAATGCTATTTAAAGGTGAAAGAGATAAAGAGCGAGGGAGAAAGAGCGAGGGCCGTCTGGTTTCGCGTTGGTTCGCCCAGAAGGCGTCATATCCGTTATCTTTATTGCAAAAAGGTCCCCCCCCTCCCTTCCTCCCTCCCTCCCTCCCTCCGTTTATCACGTTCTCTTTCTCCGGCTGGTTTCTCGCCTCAAACGCACCGGATGCGGATGTGCTGAAGTTTTCCTCTCATCCCCTCCCACCGCGTCTGGATAATTAGAGTCAAAGCCACCCTTTCAAAGAGCCCCCGTCACGTAAAAAAAAAAAAAAAAAAAAAAGTAGTCTCGACGTTCTCCAGATTGAAATCCGAGCGGGAAAATAGCGAAAATAATGATGATTTTTTTCACATTTTTCTTTTGCACATCGGAATGGAAGTAAATTGCGAAAAAGACAATGGAGAGAAAAATCTTTTGAAATTTTTCATGTTTTTTCATGCCCTCGAATATATCAAAATATTTTCTACGTCCAGGAAAAACATTTCCGGAAATGGCCTGGAAAATTCGTATTCAAATTATCTACAACGGAAATATCGTGAAAAGAGAATTCCTACTTTATTTTTTAATCTTAAAAGACAATGAAAATAATGTTTCTCGATTTTTTTTGACTCCTTTGAAATTATCGAAAATTTTTTATTTTTTATGTACATAGAAAAATAAATGATAAGTTTTGAATCTTTGAAAATATAATATATTTTCAATATTTTAGAAATATAAGAGAGTCGCAAAAATCTCATTTTGATTTTAATGTGTTCTGCAGATTTTAAATCCAGTTGAAAGTTTAATTAATTAAAATCTGAGTGATGATTTTGTGATCTTTTGAGAAAAAAAAATTTTTGGAATTTTCTTTGGTAACATCAGAGGTGAATTAATGGGGATGAAGAAAAGTTTTCTTACCTGGGAAACCTAATTTAAAGAAAAACAGAGAATTGAGAGAGAAAATAAAATATATGAGGGATTCTCCGTCAATTCAGCCACTTTTTTTTCGACCATTTCAGATCTCCCCTATAATTGGTTATATCAAAGTACTACTAAAAGGCATTCTATGTGAATTTTTTCAGATTTTTTAATTCAACATTTCAGAAAATACCATTTTGGGTTTCAGTATATCTGGCGATTTTTTTGTGATAGAAATTTTTTTTCAGTTACTTCAAGTTTCCGAGATATATTCATTTGGAAAAAAACGGCGATTTCTAACATTTTGAATAAAAAAATCTGAAAAAATTCACATAGAATGCCTTTTAGTAGTACTTTGATATAACCAATTATGGGGCACATCTGAGATGGTCGAAAAAAGTGGCTTAATTGACAGAGAATCCCTCATATATGGATGGAAAAAAGGTGTTGGACGAAAAGTCGGAAAATCGATCCGGTCGAAACCCAAAAACGCCCAAGAATTCCCCAAGCATTCACCAAGAATTCCTTCTTCTCACCCTTACACATAAATAATATTTTTCCTCTCTCTCTTTGTGTGTAGCACCTGTCTGCGTTTTTGTGAAATCACCTCAAAAGATCCATGAAAAAAAATCCTCAGTGCCTTGGACTTGAAAAATATTTTCACAAATTCAAAAATAGTCACTATAATCCTAAAAAAAAATCGTTCCCACTAACGTTGAAGGACCCATATATCATTTGCATTTATGTACATTAAACGTTTAATTTCAATTGTCTACGAATGAAATTATGAGAATATAAAAAATGTGTAAAAATACGATCCCATGCGCGTTAAACGCCCCGTATATTATTTAAATTTATATGCATTAAACATGCAATCTTAATTATTTATTTATGAAATTATGGGAATAGAAAAAAAGTAAAAAATTAATTCCCATCCGCGTTAAACGCCCCATATATTATTTATATTTATGTGCATCGAACTTATAATCTTAATTCATTAATTTATTAAATTATGAGACTATAAGGAAATGGGGAAAAATATTTTCCCATCAACATTGAATGCCCCATATATTGCCACTCAGACGTTTTCGATATTATAAGGGAAGTCTAATGAACTCTCCATCGCTGTTCATTGGAATTCCAGATGGAAATGTCTTCATACATATATATTATATAATGTTTATGTTGTACATATGGGGCGTTCCATCCCAAATCGGACAGTTTGAAAAACTTTTTTTTTTAATCCCTCAATTTTTTTATATTTTTTAGTACCCATCAAAAGATCCTTCCTGTTAAATTTTGAGATGTTTTTGATTATCCGTTCAAAAGATATTAAATTAACAAAAAAACCATTCTATTTGGTATTTTGGTCATAACTTCTTTGATAATGATCCAAATTAAAAGTTTTTTTTCAAAATTTTTGTTTTTTATGGCCTTTTTAGAAAAAAAATACAACAAAAATATTCGACGAGTTTTTGAATGAGTTTTTTGAGTTTTAAACTTTAAATCGCGTTTTCAAAAGTGTCATTTTTTATTTAAGAAAAAAATTTTTGCTTGAACTGTAGTTATTTGCTCATCGATTGATTATTAATTTTAAAAATCTGTTAAAAATGCAAAAGTGTCAAAATTAATTCAAAATAATTTTAAATATACTATACAGTAACAAACATTGGTATTCATAATAATTTATGAATAAAAAAAAAAATTTAATTTTCAAAAATCGAAAAAAAAGTAGTTATTGAAATCCCACGATCGTACTAGTCTTAAAAATTGTTGAATAGACGGATGTTTAAAACAAAAAATTAAAAAAAATCAAAAATGACACTTTTAAAAACGCGATTTAAAGTTTAAAACTCAAAAAACTCATTGAAAAATGCGTCGAATATTTTTGTTGTATTTTTTTCTGAAAAGGCAAAAAAAACAAAAAATTTGAAAAAAAAAACGTTTAATTTGGACCATTATTAAAAAAGTTACGACCAAAATACCAAAAAAAGAGCAGTTTTTTTGTTAATTCAATATCTTTTGAACGGGTAATCAAAAAAATCTCAAAATTTAACAGGAAGGGTCTTTTGATGGGTACTAAAGAATATAAAAAAATGGAGGAAATAAAAAAAAAAGTTTTTCAAACTGTCCGATTTGGGATGGAACGCCCCATATATAAGCATATAACTCATATATACGTACAAGGAAGATAGTCGGAATGTTCCTCGATTTTCCTCCTTATGGATAATTGGATATCGGAGAATCCTACTCGTTATCTTTCATCTGGATAAATTATCGAATAATATTGTTTTCCATAGTCTTCCTTCATTTTCCAACTGGGGATTTTCCGTCTGAAAATTAAAAACAAGGAAAATAGCAATTTTCATTTATTTCACTTTATTTATTCATACAAATTAACCCAAAATATTTGAGCATTAAAAAATGAAGAAAATAAATGTTTAAAGAAAATATAAATGTTTAAAAAAAATCCTGCTAAAAGTAGCAGGATTTTTAAAAAACATTTGGATGTGATTTAGATTGATCACGTTATTTTTCCACGGTCTTCTTTCATTTTCCAATCTGAGGGTTTTCCATGTAAAAATTAAGAACAAGGAAAATGTGAATTTTCATTTATTCAATTTCATTTATTCATACAAATTATTGCAAAATATTTGAAAATTGAAAAATGGAGAAAAATAAGTGTTTAAAAAAAATGTAAATTCATACATTATCGTATCATAATGTTTTCCCTACCTTCCTTCATTTTCTAATCTTAGAATTTTCCGTCTAAAAATTAAAAACAACGAAAATGCGAATTTTCTTTTATTCAATTTAATTTATTTATACAAATTATTACTGAATATTTGAGCATTGAAAAATGAAGGGAAAAAAAAGAATTAAAAAATCAACACAGGGAATCCAAAGTAATGAAAATTTTGTCAGCCTTGTATCTTTTAAATGGCACTGAGAATATTCCACTCGTGAAAATGATGGGAAAAAAAAATTTCTCAAGGAAAAAAATTCCGTCCAACCTCTGTTTGGATGGTAGCGCAGGGTGCCATTAGTATCTAAATTGGATACAAAAGTATCTTCCATCTTCCTCGCACTCCGCCAGAGAATCGATACATATGACAGGCATCATGTATGGGGCGTTCCGTCTCGACTCGACCTCGATTCTCTCATTCTCGAATTTGCTTTCCAATTTTTTTCTAGCATCATATTAATTCCTAAAAGCACTTTTTTTCAAAGAATTTTTTCTTTCAACCCGTGAAAAAAAATTAAAAATCTCTTCTATTAAAAAAATTTGCAAAAACTCAAAAAACCCACAAATTCATATAAATCATATAAAAAATTATTTTATTTTTATTTGTATTTTTTAATTGACAAATGGTAAATGAAATATTTTTTCTTGTATTTTATAGTAATTTTGAACAATTTTATTATGATAAAAAAAATAAAGGATAAATTTTGTTTATAGTTTTCATTTTCTTGAATTTTCTTGAATTTTTTTTATCCATTCAATTTGGTAAAAAAAATTCGGCGTCCGACAAGCTTGATCCTTTATCTTTGCACAAGTGCGCGAGAATTTTTATCGAGGACGAGAGAGAGAGAGAAAGAAAGGGAGAAAAAGAGAGGGTGAGACGACGAAGATAAGGCGGCCTTGACGATCCACGAGAAAGTCGGACCATCATTTTGAATGGCCATTTCGTTTCGGCTATTACCCATCCTTGGAAATCTTATTTGCTCTAAAAAATTCGCTCTCCCGCTCGCTTTTTCGTGAACACAAATATATATGATATATATATATTTAGGGTTGCGAAATTTTTAATGAAAAAGTAATGCATTAACCATTACTTTTTTAACTGCTAATGAAATTAATTTCCATTAACCATTAACCATTAAATTAAAATTTTTTCTATTACACACTACATTGTAATACGTAATGGAAATTTTTTCCAGTACACACTACATTGTAATGGGTAATGAAAATTTTTTCCATTACACACTACATTGTAATGGGTAATGGAAATTTTTTAATGGTTAATGGTGAATGAAAATTATTTCCAATAACCATTAAATGTTGATGGTTAATGAAAATGCAAATGCATTTAAAAAAAGTAATGCATAATTTGCAACCTTGTATATATTATATAGGAGAGGGTGGGGCAGAATGGACCACCCTAAAAATTTAATGGTTAATGGAAATAATTTTCATTAACCATTAACATTTAATGGTTTATGGAAAAAATTTTCATTATCATTGAATTTTAATGGCTAATGAAAATAATTTACATTAACCATTAAATTTTAATGGTTAATGAAAATAATTTCCATTACACACTACATTGTAATGGGTAATGGAAATTTTTTAATGGTTAATGGTGAATGAAAATTATTTCCAATAACCATTAAATGTTAATGGTTAATAAAAATGCAAATGCATTAAAAAAAAGTAATGCATTATTTACAACCCTGTATATATTATATAGGAGAGGGTGGGGCAGAATGGACCACCCTAAAAATTTAATGGTTAATGGAAATAATTGTCATTAATCATTGAATTTTAATGGTTAATAAAAATAATTTCCATTAACCATTAAATTTTAATGGTTAATGAAAATAATTTCCATTACACACTACATTGTAATGGGTAATGGAAATTTTTTCCAGTACACACTACATTGTAATGGGTGATGAAAATTTTTTCCATTATACACACTACATTTTTATGGCTAATGGAAATTTTTTCCATTACAAACTACATTGTAATGGGTAATGGAAATTTTTTAATGGTTAATGGTGAATGAAAATTATTTCCAATAACCATTAAATGTTAATGGTTAATGAAAATGCAAATGCATTTTAAAAAAAGTAATGCATTCTTCGCAACCCTGTATATATTATATAGGAGAGAGTGGGGCAGAATGGACCACCCTAAAAATTTAATGGAAATGGTTAATGAAAATAATTTCCATTAACCATTAAATATTAATGGTCAATGAAAATGCAAATGCATTTTTAAAAAAGTAATGCATTATTTGCAACCCTGTATATATTATTTAGGAGAGGGTGGGGCAGAATGGACCACCCTAAAAAATTGGGTCAGAGAATATTTGTTTTTCTTCAAATTACGATGAATTTTATTTATTCATCCATTTTAAGGCCGATGCACCGCATCGAGGCTAAAATAGACCATAAAAAAGAAAAACATTTTTAACGTTGAAATCAATTTTTTTTATTTGAAAAAAAATTATCTTTTTTTTTAGGGGGGCCGTCGTGCCCCAGAATTTTTCTTTTTAACAATTAAAACAAAGGTCCTTTGTCTTAGATTCTATACTCACTTCATAAAAAAAATTTCATTAAAATAAATCTTAAAAAAATATTTCCCCATCTGACAGACTTTTTATTAACATTTTTTTTTCCATTATTACTTTATTTTATTATTATTATTATTTTATTATTATTATTATTGTTATTATTTAATTTCTTTTTTACCATGAAAAAGGAAAAGTCACGTAAGGAGAGAAAAAGAGCAAAAAAAAAGTCACCTCTCCCCTAAATGAGACGTTAATTTCGTCAAATTTACTTTGCTCCGTGTGTGTCATGGTGACTTTTTTTTTCCATTCCCTCGACGCCCACGAAGTAACAATTCGAACAAGCGCTTTTTTGTCGCGGTAAAAAAAATTTTTTTTTTTTCTGGAGACCGTCGTCTGTCTCGTGCTCTTTGAGAGAGTCTATTATCGACGAAGACGACGAGAACAAAGACGTAAGATAAATAGTAGAAAAAAAAGCTTTTAATTCAATTAAATTTTTTATTTCAATTTATAATCATACATTAGTAATTTTCAGCATATTTAAATTTAAAAACAATCGTTGTTTTCATTTTACTCAAACTTAATATAAATCCCAATTTTAAATTCAATTTATAAAAAATCTTAGATTTTAGTTAATTGAAATTTATTGAAAATCATAATTTTGAGCAATTTCGAATAATTATCGCGCCTAATTTGTTGTATTTTTTCAGTTTATAATCATATAATATTATTTAAATGTTGATTTTAAATTGATATGAATTAAAAAATAATCTTCTGTTTCATTTAATTTAATTGAAACTCAGCGAAAAATCTTAATTTTCAATTTATTGAAATTTATCAAAAATCATTATTTTGAGTTCATAATCGCACGTAATTTCAGCGATAAAAAAACACTTCAATTTGATTTATTGTTGTTTTTCAATATTTAATTGTGATATTCTATAAAATGGTAATTTGTAATGGACTGAAGTTTATAAACAATTATATTTTTCATTTCATTGAAACTCAGCAAAAATCTTACTTCCAATTTATTTTAATTGATAATAAATTTTATTTTTCAATTTATGTAAAACGATTAAAAAATCCCAGTTTTTGATTCAATTTAATTCATGAAAAAAACCACAAATTTCAATTTATTGAAATTCATCAAAAATTATTATTTTGAGTTCATATTTCAGCGATAAAAAACGCTTTTATTTTATTAATTTTTTTTTTTCAATATTTTAATTACAATATTCTATAAAATGGTAATTTGAAATGGACTGAAAATTTATAACAATCAGATTTTTCTTTCCATTGAAACTTATCAAAAATCTTAACTTTCAATTTATTTAAATTGATAATAAATCATATTTTACAATTCCATCTAAAACAATTAAAAAATCGTTAATTTAATTTATAAAAAACCTTGAATTTCAATTTATTGTTATTTATCAAAATCGCCCTTTCTCGTCCATCATCGCGCTTAATTTAATTTCATTAAATTAAACATCAAACTGTCAATTACGATTTAAGCAAACTGCGTGAAATCCTGACCTTTCGCAAATGAATAAATCTGATCGGCATTTTCATTGTGTAATGATATAACAGAGAAAGAGAAAGAGAACGAGAGAGAGAGAGAGAGAGAGAGAGAGAGAGAGAGAGAGAGAGAGGGAGAGGAGAGAGAGAGAGAGAGAGAGAGAGAGGGAGAGAGAGAGAGAGAGAGAGAGAGAGAGAGAGAGAGAGAGAGGGAGAGAGAGCCAAGCTAATTAACGTTTTATCTAACGTTTATCTAGAGAGAGAGAGAGAGAGAGAGAGAGAGAGAGAGAGAGAGAGAGAGAGAGAGAGAGAGAGAGCCAAGCTAATTAACGTTTTATCGAATCGATCATTTAATTTCCATCCGCGTAAAACTCTGGTTCAATTTAAAGCATCGACGTCGCGAGTTCATCAATTCTGTTAATTAGAAAAAAAAATTGATTATCCTGGTGGAGGAAGCTCCGTAATAATTGCGAATAGCATTTTTATCCTTCATATCCAGATAAAATTTTTTGATGAAAATACAGTGGATAAAATTAGCAAAAAAAAATAAATGATAAAAATTAAAAGGAAAAAATAACCACAAATACGAAAAAAATTATTTTAGCCTTCTCAATAAGATAAAATTAGCGAAAAAAAATTAAATCGTGAAAATTGAAAGTTAAAAAAAATATACAAATTCGTAAAAAATTATTTGAGCCTTCTCAATCTGAAATTGGACCGGATAAAATTAGCGAAAAAAAATTAAATCGTGAAAATTAAAAGTAAAAAAAATATACAAATTTGTAAAAAATTATTTTGGCCTTCACAATCTGAAATTAGAGTATATAGTGCTCTCTCTCTCTCTCTCTCTCTCTCTCTCTCTCTCTCTCTCTCTCTCTCTCTCATCAGCGGATATTGGACTGCATGATATTTCCGGTTCTTCGGAGGAATCCCCACAGAGCAAGAAAGAGAAAGAGAGAATGCAAAGAAAACATTAAATAAACGACATATAAATATATATACACGCGGCGTTCCACGCCAAATCGGACACACCATTGAGGCTTTTGCATCTCCGATTTTTTTGAAAATTTTTTATGTTCCAGTATTGGTTGAAAGAGGTCTCCATGATTTTTTTCAATTTTTTTTTGGTCGGACCATTTTCAAGATATCAATTTTTCAAAAATTACGTTACTTTTTTTTTAAACCTCCATAACTTTGCGAAAAATGGGCCAAATAGGACGTTTTTTTTCTTCAAAATTTTTGTTTTTAAACGTACTTTTGATATAAAATATCGAAAAAAAACTTTCAAACCGTATTTCTATAAGATTTTTAAGTGTTAACTATAAATTGCTGATTTACAAAAAAACACGTACTGATCGATTTTCTTAAATTTTTTTTGTAAAAAACTGTCATTCATTCCACAATTTTTAAGCCTAAGTAGACAATGGGATAACGATGGGATCTATTTGTTTTCGCAAAGTTATGGACCTTTAAAAAAAGGTAACGTAGTTTTTGAAAAATTGATATTTTGAGAACGGTTCGACAAAAAAAACTGAAAAAAATCATGGAGGCCTCTTTCAATCAATAATTAGACATAACAAATTTTCAAAAAAATCGGAGATGCAAAATGGTGCCGATTTGGCGTGGAACACCCCATATATACACATATATATATCTATCACAGAATAATCCGGACGCTCATCTCGGTATAGAAAATAAATCCCCTTTTAAAAACTCATTTTTGATGCTTTTTAATGTAAAAGCCATTAGCAATAACTGTACCGAAAGTATATGCCGCAGGAAATGAATCTGTTATGCCAAGATGGCGTAGGGATAGATTTTTAAATAATTTATCACTGTAAGAAAGAATTATTTCCATGGAATCTTTTTTCTCACTCTCTCGCTCCCCCATAAACGCCCTTGCGACGCTGTTTCCCTCTCTCTTGCACTCATGGCCGCGTATAAAATCGATTTTTCCTCAACGTCCTTCAAAGTCCTTGGGGAAATGGATTTTCCAATTGTTTCTTCTTTTCCTTCTCTCTCTCTCTCTCTCTCTCTCTCTCTCTCTCTCTCTCTCTCTCTCTTCCTCTTGTATCCTCATACTTTTTTGCCTCTGGTCGAGTCTGTCAATCTCCCTCGAAGTTCCCCCATTTTTCTTGCGAGCTCTTTTTTTCTCTCTCCCCGTTTTTTTTCTTCCATCCCTTTCGCCCTTGGTATTTGCCCAAGTGTCCTGACCTTTCTGTTCACGCGTATCGCGACATGTGATCTACGCACGTGTATCGAAAAAAACGCCTTACCAAATGTAAACACGATAATAATCATCATTATCGATTATAATCATCATAATCATGGTTTCCTTCGTGAGAAAAAAGATGCATTTCAAACTCTGTATCGTTGCGAGCATCCTCGATGTCTTTCTGAGAAAGGACGGCAAAAATAAACGACGATCGCGATGGCTTAAGCCGAGGTTCGCGTTTTCTCCGCGAGCGAAAAATGGCGCTATTAGCGGGCGCAGAGAGTGCGAAATGAACGTCACAGTTGCCGGAGGGCGCTGAAGACGAGATTCTCCGTTAGAAGGAGCACGCGAGAGATGCTTTTCGTGCGAGATAAAGAGAGAGAGAGAAAGAAAGATCAAGGATGCGCCTGGCGTGTTGCGAAAACGCAAAGGGTGAAGGTACGAGCCGCGAGGAGAGCCGATTCGCTGGAGTGTCATGGCGGCGATTGGAGAGGCGGGAGGGGGGTTCGGGGTCACGCGGATCGGATGCGAGCTAGCGAGCTTCAGTCTCTCCTCGTTCTCCGCGCCGCGCGCATCGCGCCACGAAGTCGCTCATCTCACCGCTATGATTCTCTCCGGGATGAGAAAAAAAACTCAATCTCGATGTAGTTGAAGCTCGGAGGGTCTCGCGATGAAGATAATCAAGCTCGCAGTGATACAAATTTTAAACCCAAATAAGTGGATAAACGTCATCAAACGTCAAACAAACATTCGCGAAGATTTTTCTGTTTGTTTTCTCGCGCGAAAGACGCTCTTTTTTGGTCTCTATTGAATGCTTTACTCGGATACGATTCTCGACCCTTTATCTATGGAAAAAGTCGTTTACAACGAACGACGGAACTATCGCACAGCGTCGGAAGTTTGAGGACTGGAAAATACACCATTTTTGCCGGGTAATTACGCTTTTACGTGATTTTTTTGTTATGCGCGTTTCCGGAAAGGGAGAAAAGAGGGCGGGGCTTAGTTTCGAGGGAAAAAAACGGCAATTGTGATTGGCGGAAAGATGTGAGCGAATAGTGCGGATAATAAACGTACGAAAAAGAAATGTGCGTTTATCGCGACAGGAAAAGTGGACGAGTCGACGACGCTTCATCGCGCTTTATGCCGAAGAATTTTCGTTCCTTCACAATGACGCGCTAATCTCGAATAGGATAATGCAAGGAGTGGGGGGATTGATCTCGTGGTGGGGGTAAAGTTGAGTGAATGAGTTTTAATGCGCTCGTGAGGAATTTGAATTCCGTGGAGTAGCGCGTAGTCAGCGTGGAGCGCCATTTTCCGCGTTCGTTGACTCCTGCGATTATAAACAACGAGTTTTATCATGAAAATTTGAAATTTTTTTTGACAAAAATCCGGTTTTTGTGAGTCGAAGGCCTATCCAGGTAATTTTGGCTTGAAGTATAACGAAGAAAAATTGAACTTTTTGGTGAGAGCCGGAAAATTGAAAAAATTAATTTAAATATCCGGTTTTAATCAAAAAAATCCTTAAGGAGGTGTGAAATATTTTGTTTTTTTCCCAAGAGTCAATTTTTCGACTCAATGAGAGGAATTTACAAATCCAAGCCTAATTGACGTGGAAAAGGTCGAGGAAAATAAATGAGTGAACTAAAAATTGGGAAAAATTCATGATAAATAACGAAAAATGATTTTTTACAAATGGCGGACGACCGTGGGAGGAATTTTTTTTTTGATAATGATAATTCAGGCCTGAAAATCAACGCGGACTTCAGAGCAAGAGAAAAAACAATTTTTCGAGAGAAAAAAAAACAAAGTGGAGACAATTTTGAGAATAAGGAGAATTTTTATTTTTTTCAAACGAATTTCTCGGTTTGAAAAATTGGCGGGAACAATATTTTTCGCAAAAACGCAACTGCGAGCGAAAAAAAAACATGAAAGAAATCGAAGTGGACCAACTTGAAGGAACATCCTTGATTTTTGAGGACAATTTTTTCATCCTTCCGCAAGACCAATCCTTGAAATCCGACCAATAGAAAAAACACGCTAAAAGAACATAAAAAAGTTTTACGTGAAAATACAACGACCAATCTACAATATAAAAAAAATATATAAATCTGCGCATAAATTTCATTTTTGAAATTTATGTTTTTTTCCGAGAAAAAAAGGACGAAAAAAAAAAACAAAGAACTGATGGATACTCGTGATTGAAAAAAAACGAATAAATCTTGAAATAAAAAAATAAAAAAATCTTAACATATCTCAATCAAGTGGACCAAATCGATGATCGATCTTCGTAATGAAAAATCGTGGATGATTTTTTTTCTCTCGACGATTGATACGGATTGATAAATACGTAAATCGAGTGAAGGAGCAAAACGAGTTTTTTTTTTCGAGGCGAAAGAGAATTTGAAAAATCGTCCAATAGAAGAGGATTTAAAATATCGCCTCAACGTTCTTAACGACTCCCCGCCGGAAGAAAGTGATTTTTAAAAATCGAGCAACATGATGGATTGGGGAATCAGACGTAAGCCGCTTTTCGCTATCTCTCCTTTTTTTTTTCTTTTTTCTTTTTTTTTCTTTTTTTTCCTGTGAGACTTTAAACTTGCACGACCACTTTGTACACTTAGCAGCGAACGACTTCCGGTTCTGTGAATTTACTCAAAGCAAATATTTTATGTACCGAGCATTGAATTTCGCTGAGAAAAATTTTATCCTCAGAGAGAAATCTTAGAGAATTAATTTTTTGGTTATATATATAAATATTTTTTTATATTTTATATCATATATAAAATATTTATTTATATATATTAATTATATATCTTTAATATATATATATATATATATATTAATTATATATCCTTAATATATATGGGGCGTTCCATCCCAAATCGGACAGTTTGAAAAACTTTTTCTCCTCAAATTTTTTATATTTTTTAATACCCATCAAAAGACCTTTCCTGGTCAATTTTGAGATTTTTTTGATCACCCGTTCAAAAGATATTGAATTAACAAAAAAACCGCTTTTTTCGGTATTTTGCTCATAACTTCTTTAATAATGTCCCAAATTGAAAGTTTTTTTTCCTGAAATTTTATGTTTTTTATGGCCTTTTCAGAAAAAAAAACCAACAAAATATTCGACGTGTTTTTGAATGAGTTTTTTTAGTTTTTAACTTTAAATCGCGTTTTTAAAAGTGAGTGTATATTTTGATTTTTTTTTTAAATTTTTAGTTTTGCACATCTATGTATGCAACAACTTTTAAGACTAGTCCGATCGTGGGCCATAACTACTATTTATTTTCGATTTTTGAAAACCAAAAAAAAATGTTTTATTTAAAAAGTTTTATAAAAAAGTGTCAAAATAAATTCAAAATAATGAAAAAAAAAAAATTATTTTCAAAAATCGAAAAAAATAGTAGTTATGGAAGGCCCACGATTTGACTAGTCTTAAAAGTTGTTGAATCGATGGATGTTTAAAACAAAAAATTTAACAAAAATCAAAATATACACTCACTTGTAAAAACGCGATTTAAAGTTTAAAACTGAACAAACTCATTTAAAAACACGTCGAATATTTTTGTTGTATTTTGTTGTATTTTCCGAAAAAGCCATGAAAAAACAAAAAATTAAAAAAAAAACTTTTAATTTGGACCATTATTAAAGAAGTTATGACCAAAATACCGAAAAAGAGCGGTTTTTTGGTCTTTTGAACTAGTAATCAAAAAATTTTCAAAATTTACCAGCAAGGATCTTTTGATGGGTACTGAAAAATATACAAAATTTGAGGACATAAAAAAAAGGTTTTTCAAACTGTCCGATTTGGGATGGAATGCCCCATATGTATATTTATATTTTTTTATTGTTCAATATACAATACATTTTATTTTGTTTCTAAATTTTATTATTTTTATCTTTTATGTTATCTCCGGCAAGAAATTTATTGCCTCACGGAAACAGCTGCAGGCTTTTATTCCCTCTTAATTTTTCACAGATTTTTAAAGTTGAAGCATCGATTTTTTATTTTCTCTTAAATTTTCATTTTCCTTCAGCGTTTTAAAAAATTCCAACACGGTTATGAAAATTAAATTTTTAAGGTAAAAAAAAAATTGAATTTTTCAAATCAATTTTCCACGTTTTTTAATTTAAGAGAAAATTTAATTAATTTAATTATCTTAATTTAATTAATTAATGTAATTGATTAATTCAATTAAAAAAATAAATTAATTAATTCAATTAAAAAATATAATTAATTAATTCAAGTAAAAAATTTAATTAAGTTTGAATGTAATTTAAAATTTAATTAACTTTATAATTGAAGAGAAAATTTAATTAATTTAATTAATTAATTCGATTTAAAAAATTTAATTGACTCGAAAATCGATCAATACAGACTGAATTTATAATCCCTTGAAATTTTTTTTTCCGATTTTTGCTAATTGATCTATTTTTTTTTCAACATTTAAAAATACTTTGGAATTAAAGATTTGCTTTCGATTGCAACAAGTGGACATTTTTTGTCGAATAAAATTTCCAAAGAGGGAAAAACAACGTGATTCATTTTTCATTCAATTAAACTCGAACGTTGGAATTTGTCTTAATGAAAAGCACTCAATTATTAAGTTTTTATCTTCTCGAGGTAAAAGCACTCTCGATGGTCGCCGCTCTTGTGCCGAGTAGAAATTTCCTTCTCCCGAGCAGGAAGGAAACGACCCCTCTCTCAAAGAGCCGGCGTTTTTATTAATACACACACACACACACATACACAAAGTTTCTGAATTCTTTTCTCATAATATTTCTATAAACGCGCCCGAACAAACACCATTTTCTTTCGCGGCTGCGTTTTGTTCGCCTACTATAATAATCCCTTATATGGGCATATTACACATTATACATTATGAATTAAAAAAAAAAATTTAATCCCGAGTGAGATAAGGAACATTAATATTTTATAATATTCACATTACCGATAATTGAGGGTTAATTCTTAATTTTTATTTTCATTATTAATAAACGATAGAAAAGGAAAGAAAATAAAATATTTTCGTTAAACCAACATTTTCCAAACATTTTTCAGAATCGTAATATTATTATAATAATGATATTTTTAATAAAATTAATTTATATCACTCAGTACAATAATGGACGCTTTTACGTCCGCAAGCGGACGTGAAAACGTCCATATTGCACCTCGTGCTATAATAGTACATTACGATACGAGTGCGATGAAACTTTTTCTCGCACGAGTATCGTACAAAATTTTATCGCACGGAGTGCAATAAAATATCGTCCTCGTGATAGAATGTACTATTTTTTGAATGCTTGAGCAATGCGCAAATATCGTTAAAAATGAATTTGAAAAACTTATTTTAGTTGCATTTTAGCGATGCTTCGGCATCATAAAAATTGTGGATAAATTAGTCATCAATGAGGGAAAAATGTTTAAAGTTTAAAAAAAATTGTTAAATGTTTAAATTTTATTTACATTATTAATAAACAATAGAGAAGGAATGAAATTACAATATTTTGTTAAATCAACATTTTTCACACATTTTTAAGAATAATAACAGTAATATAATAATAACAACAACATTAATAATAATAATAATAATAATAATAATAATGATAATAATAATACATTTTTTAATAAAATTCATTCTTTCTAAAAGCATGAGCAAAGCGCAAATATCGCTCAAAATGAATTTAAAAAACTTATTTTAGTGGCATTTCAACGATGCTTTAGCATCATAAAAGTTCATTTTCATTATTAATAAACAATAGAGAAGGAATGAAATACAATATTTTCGTTAAATCAACATTTTCCAAACTGAAACATTTTCCAGAATAATAATAGCAATATAATAATAATAACATCAATAATAATAATAATATTTTTTTATTTAAAAAAAAAGTAATGTTAATATCGATACTAATTACAAATTACGAATGTAATTAGTACAGCATTTCCACTAATTTGTACTGACCCAGTACAAATGAAACAAAAATGAACTGCAACCTGCTGTGAATGAAACGTCAATAAACCCAAATAAACTTCAACCTGCTGCGGATGAAACTCAAATTTAGGTTTCATTTGTACTAGACTATTACAAATTAGTGGAAATGTAATCACATTCGTAATTTGTAATTAGTGAACATTTCGATAGTAAATACATTTATAATTTGTAATTAGTGAAAATTCCAATACTAATTACATTTGTAATTTGTAATTAGTAAAAATTCCGATACTAATTACATTTGTATTTTGTAATTAGTGAAATTTTCGATACTAATTACATTTGTAATTTGTAATTAGTGAAATTTTCGATTCTAATTACATTTGTAATTTGTAATTAGTGAAATTTTCAATACTAATTACATTTGTAATTTGTCATTAGTGAAATTTTCGATACTAATTACATTTGTAATTTGTAATTAGTGAAATTTTCGATTCTAATTACATTTGTATTTTGTAATTAGTGAAATTGTCGATATTAATTACATTTGTAATTTGTAATTAGTGAAAATTTCGATACTAATTACATTTGTATTTTGTAGTTAGTGACATTTTCGATACTAATTATGTTTTTAATTTGTAATTAGTGAAATTTTCGATACTAATTACATTTGTAATTTGTAATTAGTGAAATTTTCGATACTAATTACATTTGTAATTTGTAATTAGTGAAATTTTCGATACTAATTACATTTGTAATTTATAATTAGTGAAAATTTCGATACTGATTACATTTGTAATTTGTAATAGTGAAATTGTCGATACTAATTACATTTGTATTTTGTAATTAGTGACATTTTCGATACTAATTATGTTTGTAATTTGTAATTAGTGAAAATTTCGATACTAATTACATTTGTATTTTGTAGTTAGTAGTAGTTAGTAATTAATTACTTCAAGTAATGAGTAGTGCCAAACCCTAGTCTAAACTTTGAAAATATGAAAAAAAAATATTTTTTTCAAAATTCTAGACCAGAATACCCCCTTAATTTTTTTAAACCGTTCGTCTCACAACAGCTAGACGTCAGCTGACATCCTTGCGATGGAAGGGATGGAGAAAGAGAGAGAGAGAGCGAGAGAGAGAGAGAGAGAGAGAGAGAGAGAGAGAAATAAAAATAAATAGGTTTCGCGAAGGAGTCTGGGCCGAAAGACCCGGCCGATTTATTTACGAGCACAATCGATCTCTTTTGTTCGCCGGACGATGACACGGGCCAGGTCCATCGAGAAAAAAGGTTGCTCTCGTCGAAAACCCTCGCTGAAAAAAAAATCATAAAAAAAACCCTCGACCATAAAAAAAACTCGATACTCGAGCCCATAAAAAAAAAATAAAAAATGATGGATTTTGCCCTAAAGACTTTATCAGGATTCTCGCAGATTGCATTGAAAGTAATTTTGGAGACATTTTGATGTGAATTTTTTTTGTATTTTTTTTTTTTTTAATTCCACAAATTTTCAAAAAGTATCCGAAGGAAAGAATTTGATCAATTTTTTTTTTTGCCAATTTCTTGTCTGGGAGCTTCAAAAGATTCGTCGCTCAAAGGGCGACAAGAATCGCCGAGTATTTTCGAATAATTTTATATCGAGGGAGAATAAATTTTCATAATAATTCCATCACGGATTTACAATGGGAATTTTTTCTCATTCTCATTTACATAAGTCTTGTTCGCAGTTTTCTCTCTCGCTCTCGTTTTTTGTTTCATCGCAATTCAGAAGTGCGGACAATTGTGTACGAGTTTTTTTTTTTTCCCCTCCATAATCCGTCTTCACTTCCCTTCGCCCCTATTTTTTTTCGAAAGTAAGATTATATTTATTATTTTTGGTTATAAATAAAAATTTTACTATTATTATTTCTGGTTATAAATAAAAATATTATTATTATTTTTGGTTATAAATAAAAATTTTATTATTATTATTTCTGGTTATAAATAAAAATATTATTATTATTATTTTTGGTTATAAATAAAAATATTAGATCAAATTCAATGAAATAAGCTGTAAATTTTCCTTCAAAATGTTCTGAAACGTCGAAACAAAATATGACTCATTTTTGGCTGATCTTTCAGAAAAATGAAAAAAACTCAAATTTCATGATAACTCAATTTTTCTGAAACGCGAGGATTTTGAAAATCGCCTTAAAAAATTGCAAAAATCGATGGTGGAGCTTTGAAACTCTGCTAAAAATCGAAAAATTATTTTAATTAAATAAGCCGAGCGGTTTTTTGAAGTTTCAACGATCCTTAAAAAAACGAGTACAGATTGAAAGGAAAATTTCATGTAGACAACAAATTTCAGCCATTTTAGTGACCAAATTCAACTTTTACCAAAATGTAAAAAAAAAAAAACTCAATATATTATTTTCGAATTTTTATTTAAAAATTCGAATTTTTTTTGAATTTCCATTTAAAACAGTTTTTTTTTCTCTGCTTCTTCTTATGAATGAAACTTTTTTTTTTTGAAAATTCTGCGTGATTTGAAATCAACAATTATTTAATGATTTTTTTCGCAAATTTTCTACCCACGCGTGAAATTTTGGTTGTAATTTTTTTTTTGCCTCTATAATTATTGACTGACAAATGGGCCTTCGCATGGTCGAATTTGTGGTTGAACCCGAGATCATGTGAAGAGCTCTTCTTCCGTATATACATATGTATATGGGGCATTCCAGCTATAACCGAGCGGCCATTACCTCGACATTTTTTTTTCGTGGCGCCAATTTTTTTTCAATTATTTTTCGAAAAAAAACACGTATTCTCTTCCGTTTCGACACCTTTCAAAGTACAATTTTTTTCGACAAGAGTGTATCCTCCCATTTTTTTCAAATAAATTCACAAAAAAGCACATGTAAAACCGCAACTTTTGATCGCTATCCCATCATGGAGAAATCATTTTTCGATTTTTTCTATGTGTATGAAATTTTGAAATATGTGTTTTTATTCGTAAGAAAGGAATAAGTGCACAGGTAACGTTATTTATTTATTATTTATTTATTATTTATTTATTATTTATTTATTATTTATTTATTATTTATTTATTATTTATTTATTATTTATTTATTATTTATTTATTATTTATTTATTATTTATTTATTATTTATTTATTATTTATTTATTATTTATTTATTATTTATTTATTATTTATTTATTATTTATTTATTATTTATTTATTATTTATTTATTAATACAGTTACAATATTTATGTGTAAATAAATATTATACTTTTTTTGTCAATTTATTTGAAAAAAATTGGATACACTCTTGTCGAAAAAAAAATTGTACTTTGAAGGGTGTTAAAACGGAAGAGGATGAAAAATAGATTTTTTTGAGCAATACGTATGTTTTTTTTTCGTCGTAAAGTAACTGAAAAAAAATCGGTGTCGCGAAAAAAAAAATGTCGATGTAATGTCCGCTCGGTTATAGCTGGAATGCCCCATATATATTGATACATAATATGTAGCCCTAATTTTCGTCTCCTCTTGTAATTAGCAGCCCCCGCTCTTAATCAGATACGCGATGAGGATCGATCGCAAAAATCACTTCGAGTACAATTACTCTCGATCCGAGTCTTCTCGTGCTACTTTATCCAAGAGTGCTTTTTCACCCCCAACCCCTTTTTAAATTGATTTAAAAATCAATCGAACTTCGCCTTGTTTCCTCCCAAATCACTTTCGTTTCTCCATCAAAAATCATATTTCAAAAATATAAAAATTGAAATTTATAAAAATTGCCTTGATTTCAAATCAATTTATATTTTTGAATTTTTATCTAATATTTTTAAAATTTATATTTTATATATTTGAAATTTTTATATTTTATTTTTGAAATTTATATTTTTATATTTATATTTTTGAATTTATATTTTCGAAATTTTTGAAATTTACAAAAAATTTCAACTGATTTTTCCCTTAAAAATTCAGGCCATTTTTTTTTTCATCGCAAAATGAATAGAAATTTTCATTTATAAATTGGCGTCAATGGATGAAAATCAAAGATTTTTATTTGACTATATTTTAGTTCTAAGAATTGAAAATAGCAAAAAGCATTTTGAGTCAGAAAAATCTATTGGTCAAAATTAGGAAGGAAATTAAAGATTTTAATGCCGTAATATTTTACTTTGAGGAACTAGAAAAAAGCAAGCAATTTTTTTTAACTACAAAAATTAATTTGCCTGAAACTCCATAAATATTGTCATTTTTTTGTTAGGTTTTTTTATCAAAAATCAAAGATTTTTATTTAACCATATTCTGGTTCTGAAAATTGAAAATCGCAAAAAACTTTTTGAACAAGAAAAATCTATTTGATTAAAATTGGGATCCAAAAAGAATAAAATAAATTCCATAATGTTTCGCTTTAAGGTGTTATAAAAAAAAGTGAACAAATTTTTTAACTGCAAAAATTAATTTGCCTCAAATTCCAAAATTTTTTTGTTGTTGATTTTTCTTTTAGTGAAATGAAGATATTCATGCGAAAGTTGATAGACACACAAAACTGCACTAAAAAAGTATCTCTGCTATCAATTCCAAAAATAGCCACTTTTCCATTATCTTTATCGCTCTGCGACTGCGAGGAAAGAGGGTAAAACGTCGTAAAATTCTTACGACGTTAATTTCACATCCGGGTTTTAATGCTCCCCGGTTAAGTGTTCGATAATCGATAATTTTATCAGACGCTTGTATTTTCGCGAATGCGATAAAAAGCTACGATTACGAGGCCGAATACTGTCGTTCGGGAACAGAACACGTTTCACGATCCTCTCTTTTCCCTCTATCTTTATTTTCGCTTCTCTCTGCTAATTTTTTTTTAACCTCGTTATTTCCCGTTCAACTTGATTGCACTTTTATCGCAAACATTTGGGCTTATTTCTCATGTCAACTTGGTCGGTAACTTACCGACGTTGGAGCCCGCGCCCTCGTTATTTTCCACTCCCTCTAGAAATTCAACTCGGTCGCACTTTTATCGCGAACATTTCGACACATTTTCAGCTTTCCCACTCATTTCTCTACAGGAAATACATCTCTTCCCCAATAAAACACTACAGTAATATCATTAGCAAGTAAGAAACCTACCAGAATAAATCTCCACCAAGTAATAACTCTCTCAAATAATATCTCTACCACAAAACAAGTCGCCCAGTAAT
Source organism: Alloplasta piceator (assembly GCA_946863875.1). NCBI lineage: Eukaryota > Metazoa > Arthropoda > Insecta > Hymenoptera > Ichneumonidae > Alloplasta > Alloplasta piceator. Next base: position 33,130,790 of record OX333078.1, on the reverse strand, counting down.
CAGCTCTCCCATTGGACAAGCCTACGAGATTACACAGTCTCGGGCTTGTTAACTCGGTCGGTAACTTACCGACGTTGGAGCCCGCCCCTCGTTATTTCCCACCCCCTCTTGAAATTCAACTCGGTTGCACTTTTACCGCGAACATTTCGACACATTTTCAGCTTTACCACTCATTTCTCTACCGGAAATACATCTCTACCCCAATAAAACACTACAGTAATATCATTAGCAAGTAAGAAACCTACCAGAATATATCTCCACCAAGTAATAACTCAAATAACATCTCTACCACAAAACAAGTCGCCCAGTAATCAGCTCTCCCATTGGACAAGCCTACGAGATTAAAAGTCCCCGGTTTGTCAACTTGGTCGGTAACTTACCGACGTTGGAGCCCGCCATCTCGTATTTCCCACTCCCTCTTGAAATTTAACTGGGTTGCACTTTTATCGCGAACATTTCGGCACATTTTCAGTTCTGCCACTTATTTCTCTACCGGAAATACATCTCCACCACAATAAATCTTCACCAAGTAATAACTCTCTCTCAAATAATATCTCTGCCACAAAACAAGCCTCCCAGTAAACAGTTCTCCCATTGGACAAGCCTACGAGATTACAAGTCTCCGATTTGTCAACTCGGTCGGTAACTTACCGACGCTGGAGCCCCAATGAAAAAGCACATTCGCCCTGCAGTCGGTAAGGAAGAGATCGCAGAATTTGAGAACCAGAGTCTTTTAATCTGGTTGGTTTGTCACTGTAGTGTTTTATTGTGATAGAAATGTATTTCTGGTACGGAAATAAATGTTAATTCTAATGCTGGAGTTAAAAAAAGAAAAATTGCAGTAAAAATAGCGAAAAAAAAGAGGAAAAAGACTATAAAAGAGGCGACGGAATGCCGCGACTTGACGACGACGCTCCACATAAAACCGCACGTAAAGATTCAAAGAGAAAAGAGAAAAGAAGAGTTTGCGATAACGTCCTTTCTCACACAACATCCATTGTTCTTCACGTTCGCGAATAATTTCCATACATTGAGAGGGAGGGAGAAAGAGGGAGCGAAAGATAAGCTCGAAAGAGTTCAAAGTTCAAACCTCCCGAGGGATGATGTCGCTGTGTAAACAATAAAGTGGAGATTTTTTTTCAATCAGAGTAAACCGGATATCGCTGAAAACTCGTTTAGTAATGTTTGAAAGAAGTATTATAAAAAATTGTTTTTGAAATTGAGACTTAAGAAAGTTTTTGAACGTGGAAAATCTAAGTAAAAAAAATGTTGGAGATGTTTTTTTCGGTATAGCAGAGAGAAACTTATTTCCTGAGATTTGGGTTTTGTTTACAGGTTAAAATTTTTGAAATTTCTATTCAATGTTAAATTGATTATTCGATTATTGCACCTGACATTCTGTTTTGAATGGAAAAAAATATTTTTGACCAATTTTCCAAGTTATGACTTGATTTTTCCCTTCTCGTTGATTTTTTTGGCGATTCTAAAACTTTTCCAACGAGAAATTGAGATGTTGGAATGAGTCATTTTACATTTTATTGATTAAAAGTAATCCTCATTCTGATGTCCTCAAAATGTGACTATTTTTGAGGTTTATTGAAACTTGGTTAAATCTGACCAAAATGGTTTTCGTTCGTTTCAAACAGAATCCTGTAGGAATTTTACTATTTTTTTTGTATATGTATTTCTGTTTTCCAGAAAAGTTACCAAATTTGTCCTATGAACTTCCAAAAGGCAAAAAAAATCTCGTTCCTATTGGAGGGTCGTCAACTGAAGTTTATTTGGAACTAGATTATGTGGTTAACCTTCAAAAAATCCTTTTTGGTTTTTTTCTTATTTTGATTTTAACTAAATATTGCGGATTAGGAATATGCAATTGGGAAAAGCAAATTTCCTTCCTAAAAAGGTTGGGTCATGTTTAAAAAAGTACTAGAAAGGGAAATGCTAAAAAAGTACTAAACTGTATTAGAAAAGGAAATGCTAAAAAGGTACTAAAAAGTACTAGACAGGGAAATGCTAAAAAAAAACACTAGAAAGGGAAATGCTAAAAAAGCACTAGAAAGGGAAATGCTATAAAAGCACTAGAAAGGGAAATGCTAAAAACGTACTAGACCGGAAAATACTAAAAAAGTACCAAAAATTACTAGAAAGGAAAATGTCGCTGAAGCTGGCAGACGGAGCTAGCAGACGCGCGCGCCGGCTTCTGGTTGTGACTGTACTCCCAACGCAAGCCCGTGCGCTCCAAAAAGTAGTACTGCCAAACGGTATGCATGCATTGGAACTTTAATAAATTAAAAAATGAACTTGAAATTCATTTTGTATCTTGCTAAATTCACGTAAATGGTTAATCAAAGGTTGAAAATATATAAACAAGTGATGTAATAATTAATAACGTTGACTCTTCCAATACTAACAAATTGACGAGGATAACGAACGCACATGAACAACGGTTCTCGTAAATTCACAGGAATATACCCTAACCCACAAGAAACAAAATGGGCTATGAGAAACCCCGGGGCCGAAATTGTTTATAACAAATAAAAATTCTTTTTCATCATTTCAACACGTCTTAATTACAAAAAAATAATCCCACGGGGTATTATCGTCCCCGACGATAATAGTCCTCAGCGATAATAGTCCCTGACGATAATAGTCCTCGTTGATAATAGTCCCCGACGATAATAGTCTCCGACGATAATAGTCCCTGACGATAATTGTCCCCGGAGATAATTGTCCTAGACGATAATAGTCCTAGACGATAATGATCCTACACGATAATAGTCCTCGACGATAATAGTCCTAGACGATAATAGTCCCCGACGATATCAGTCCCCGACGATATCAGTCCCCGACGATATAGTCCCCGACGATAATAGTCCTCGACGATAATTGTCCCCGACAATAATACTCCTCGACGATAATACTACTGGACGATAATAGTCTCCGACGATAATTGTCCCCGACGATAATAGTCCCCGACGATAATAGTCTGCAACGATAATAGTCCCCGACGATAATTGTCCTTCACGATAATTGTCCTTGACGATGATTGTCCCCGACGATAATAGTCCCCGACGATAATAGTCCATAACGATAATTGTCCTTGACGATAATAGTCCTAGACGATAATAGTCCTAGACGATAATAGTCCTAGACGATAACGGGGGGACTATTATCGTTGGCGACTATTATCGTTGGGGACTATTATCGTTGGGGACTATCATCGTCGGGGACAATTATCGTCGGGGACAATTATCGTCAAGGACAATTATCGTTATGGACTATTATCGTCGGGGACTATTATCGTCGGGGACAATCATCGTCAAGGACAATTATCGTCAAGGACAATTATCGTCGGGGACTATTATCGTTGGAGACTATTATCGTCGGGGACTATTATCGTCGGGGACAATTATCGTCGGGGACTATTATTGTCCAGTAGTATTATCGTCGAGGAGTATTATTGTCGGGGACAATTATCGTCGAGGACTATTATCGTCGGGGACTATATCGTCGGGGACTGATATCGTCGGGGACTGATATCGTCGGGGACTATTATCGTCTAGGACTATTATCGTCGAGGACTATTATCGTGTAGGATCATTATCGTCTAGGACTATTATCGTCTAGGACTATTATCGTCTAGGACTATTATCGTCTAGGACAATTATCTCCGGGGACAATTATCGTCAGGGACTATTATCGTCGGAGACTATTATCGTCGGGGACTATTATCAACGAGGACTATTATCGTCAGGGACTATTATCGCTGAGGACTATTATCGTCGGGGACGATAATACTCCGTAGGATTTTTTTTTGTAATTTAGACGTGCTGAAATGATGAAAAAGAATTTTTATTTGTTATAAACAATTCCGGCCCCGGGCTTTCTCATAGCTTGTTTTGTTTTTTATGGTTAGGGGTATATTCCTGTGAATTTAGGAGTGTCTCGCGTCATGCGTGTGCCCGTGGGATTATTTTTTTGTAATTAAGACGTGTTGAAATGATGAAAAAGAATTTTTATTTGTTATAAACAATTTCGGCCCCGGGGTTTCTCATAGCCTATTTTGTTTCTTGTGGGTTAGGGTATATTCCTGTGAATTTACGAGAACCGTTGTTCATGTGCGTTCGTTATCCTCGTCAATTTGTTAGTATTGGAAGAGTCAACGTTATTAATTATTACATCACTTGTTTATATATTTTCAACCTTTGATTAACCATTTACGTGAATTTAGCAAGATACAAAATGAATTTCAAGTTCATTTTTTAATTTATTAAAGTTCCAATGCATGCATACCGTTTGGCAGTACTACTTTTTGGAGCGCACGGGCTTGCGTTGGGAGTACAGTCACAACCAGAAGCCGGCGCGCGCGTCTGCTAGCTCCGTCTGCCAGCTTCAGCGACATGAAAGGAAAATGCTAAAGAAGTACCAGAAAGGGAAATGCTAAAAAGTACTAGAACGGGAAATGCTAAAAAAGTTCTAGAAAAGGAGTTGCTAGAAAGTACTAGAAAGGGAAATGCTAAAAAAGTACTAGAAAGGGAAATGCCAAAAAAGTACTAGAACGGGAAATGCTAGAAAAGTACTAGAAAAGTAAAAAATGATAAAAACTTCATGGCAGCTTTTGAAACGCTTTGCAGGAAATTGAGAATGGGGAAGGTAAAAGCGTACGATTTCTCGGTTAGGTTTCCTCGTGTGTTACATAATGCAAAAACCTTCATGGTTCTCCTCCATAATACATTCCATATATATCTATAGATATATATATACGTATATGTGCGATATTGCTTCTCGCTTTGTTGACTCCATTCTGGTCGGGATATTATTCAACTCGAAATTGCACTCGGAGGAGTGGAGTTTCCTTCACCGTTGATAACATTTATCGTGGGTTGAATTTACGTCGTGAATGTGTATATGTACATATATACTGTAATGTAATGTAACCTGTGTCGTAAATTGTACCTTCGATAGTACAAGCGTGATACACTCATCGTTTATTCGATTCGACCCTTAAGACGACAAAACGGTGGCGATGACGCAGTTCGAATTTTCCAAAATTATGTAATACAGTTTTTAATTTTTTTACTAGAATACAGACAAAAAAATTAAATTTTGAAATTTTATTTATTAAAAAAAATGATGAACTGGCCTTTTTTTTCAAATATTTTGATGCAATTTTTCTTCTTTGTTTACATTATTTTTATGGATGAGAAAAACATAAAAAAGTTGATGGAATATAGAAACAATGGTAAAAATGGTGAATCGAAAAAATGGCAAAAATTTATTAATTTGAAAAAAATGATAAATTTGTATTTTTTATATTTCGATGCACATTTTATTTTTTTGTGTAAATTATTCTGACGTCTTGCAATTAATTTAATAGTGCAATTAAAAAAATTAACGAAAAATTGAAAACGAAATGAATCGTAAAAGTTTATTAATAAGAAAAATTATAAATTGTAATTTTTTACATTTTGATGCAATTTTCATTCTTTTGTTTAAATTTTTTTCATTTCTAAAATGATTCAATAGTGCTGTTTTGAAAATTAATAGATATAGACAACAAATCGAATTAATAAGAGTTGATTAATTAAAAAATGAAAATAGTCATTTTTCACATTTCGATGCAATTTTGATACTTTTCTTTCAATTTTTTTGACGTCGTTTTGCAAATGATGTAATGAGAGTTTTTTTTGAAATTGTTTTACTTTACAAAACGAAACAAATTGTAAAAGTTTATTTATTAAAAAAGTGATCAATGGATTTTTTTTTTTTACATTTTGATACAATCTCCATTTTTTTATTTAAATTATGTTTACGTCGTTTGTGAGATAATTCAATAGTGCTATTTGAAAAATTAATGGAATATATACAACAAAACGAATGATGAAGTTTCATTAATTAAAAAATTAAAAAAATTGATAATTGACATTTTTTGTATTTTGATGAAATTTTGATTCCTTGGTTTAATTTATTTCTACGTTGTTTCGCAAATGATGTAATAAGGATTTTTTTTCATTGTTAGAATATAGTTAACGAAACAAATTGCAAAAGTTTGTTAATTTTCAAATATGATATATGGGCATTTTTTAAATATTTTGATACAGTTTTGGTTCAGTCATTTCTGCGTAATTTCAATCTTGAAATTTTTTCTGATAGACATTTTTTTAATCGTCACAAAGACTAAATAATTATTTTTGAAAAATGAAATTTGAATAACTTGTTTTTGTACATTTACGATGACGATGCGGAGAACACGCGACGACCAATCGGAGGACGCGTCGCAGATCGATACGATATTAACTATACCATGTAATATACACATATACATATAGTCCATATAAGACATATTTTCATCTAAACAATAGGGTGGCACTATTTGAACATTTAATTTTTTAATTAGAATCTTTGACCCCAAAATATATTTCTCTTCATACAAAAAAAATGATGTCGCAAAAAATCCAGCTGGATAAAAAAAAAAATATTTAAAGTTGAAAAATTAATTTTTGCCGAAAACCGATCAACGATTTTTTTTCTCTTCTCAATTCACAATATTTTACATCCATCGAATTCAGCAAGTCCCATTGAAAAATCATTTGAATGTTGAAATATGAATATTTTGATGTTAAAAAAAAAACGATTTTTTTTTAAATCGACTTTTTTTTTTACTCGATCCTTCGTCACATTTTTTTTCCCATCAAAGGAAATATATTTCGGAGATGGATCAAAAAATTAAAAAATGAAATGAAAAAATGAAAAAAATAAAACATCGCCACCCAAATGTTTAACCCAAGAGGGTTGAGGTTAAGACGTAAAAAGGGAAATAACCGTCGAACACGTGTGTTTCGACCTCGATATAAAAGTCATGTACGCTCTAATTTTTTTTTCTTTTCTATAAATAAATGCTCGTCGCAGATATTGCAATAACAATGCGCAAAGTTTCTCCGTCAAAGTTCGAGTTCAGCTGGAAATAAACGCTCCGTTTGCCTCGAAATGGAAGAAAAAACTTTGAAAAGTACTCGAGCGAGCATTTAAAAAAAAAGTTAAAAAAAAAAATTAATTCAGGAATCATTGAATTTAATTTAGAAATAATTTAAGGATTATTAAAAAAAAAAGATTTTTTTAAAAATAATTCTTGAAAGTAATAAAAAATAAGGATTTTTTTCTGCAAAGAAAATTTGTCTGAACTTTTTGTGTTGGTTCGAGACGATTTTTCTTTGCTCCGATAACTCAACTTTTTTTTTCTCACCCTCTGAATAAAAAACCTGCGAACCTCGAGATTTCTCGCGTGCATTGCAACCCTTTTTTTCTCTTTTCGCTCGTGATCAAAGAAGAATATATGAGTTATTCCAGCCCAAGTGTGTAAACCCGTGACCTTGACCCTCTCGGATTTATTTGATTTTTTTTTCATACGATCGCATTGAGTCTAAAATACACCCTCATAATTTTTTCAGATTTTTCCAAACATCCCCTACTTCAAATTTTTTTTAAAAATAAAACGCCATTTTTTTTAAATCTAAAAAAATTCTGAAAAAACGGGACAATATATACAAATTTTCAAGCTATCACCCGTAGTAGGCAGATTTTTTTTCTGTGTTTTACGTATTGGATTTAAAAAAAAAATTTTTTTTTAAACGCCATTTTTTGAAAATCTAAAAAAAATGCTGAAAAAACCGTGATAATATATAAAATGTTTGAGCTATCATTCGTAGTCGGCAGATTTTTTTTTCTGTGTTTTACAAGCTTTTAACGTTCTCAAAATTCCAAAAAATTCTCAAATAGCTCACCTTGAGCAGATACTGAATTATTTTGATACTCAAATTGAGTATTTGCTCAAGGTGAGCTATTTGAGATTTTTTTGGAATTTTGAGAACGTTAATACCTCGTAAAACACAGAAAAAAAAAATCTGCCCACTACGGGTTATAGCTTGAAATTTTTTTATATATTATCACGGTTTTTTCAGAATTTTTTTAGATTTTTAAAAAGTGACGTTTAAAAAATTTTTTTTTTTTTGAAATCCAATACGTAAAACACAGAAAAAAAATCTGCCCACTACGGGTGATAGCTTGAAATTTTCCATATGTTTTCACGGTTTTTTCAGAATTTTTTTAGATAAAAAAAATGGCATTTTTTTCAAAATTTTTTTTTTTAAACAAGGGATGTTTGGAAAAATCTAAAAAAATTATGAGGGTGTATTTTAGACTCAATGCGGTCATATATGAAAAAAAAATTAAATAAAGCCGAGAGGGTCAAGGTCACGGGTTTGCACACTTGGGCTGGAATACCTCATATACATATATATCATCGCAGTAATTGAAAAGAGAGAGGTTTTTTTTTGAGCTGCGTAAGCTGAAAATGTAATGCGCAGGGAAAATCCCCGGGGAGGGAATTCACCCTGTCTCTCGTGAATTAAGTACCTACCTTTACTACCCTTGTGGATCAGTATAGAAAGTGTTGAGATGCAAAAAAAAAAGCGTAGGCGAGATTTTCATTTTCTCACCGTTTTTATCGCGAGAAAATAAATTTTGGCAAAAAATCTCGAAAAATAGCAATTCCGCCATCTTGAAATTTGAGTCTGATTGGCTTGATGTTATAAAACTATTGATTTTTTTTTTTTTTTAAATTTGCCTATCTTTTGCATTTTCTGTACGAAATACTGATGATAAATTTGTTGAGATTTTCATTTTTCGCCATATATAAAATTTCCATTAAAAATTCCAATTATTAACTTTTGTGGAATTAAAATTTATTATTAAATTACCGCCATATTGAATTTTTTTACAAAATAATAATGACAATTGTTACGTCTCAGGATAATCTTGCGAACAATTTTTTTCCGCCATATTAGAGCTCCATAAAAAAAAAATAATGATGGTAAACAATTTAATAATTATTTAACGCGATGGATATATTTCCTATCATTTTGAATTTTCGATTGAAAATAATAATGATGCTTGAATAATTATTGAAAAGATTCGAAGAATCGATGTCCGCCATATTGAATTTTTTTTAAGGATTCTGATATTTTGAAGAATAATGATAAAAATTTGGAAAATTATTTTCCACCATATTGAAATTTTGCTTCAAAATAATAATATTTTTTTAAATATTGAATAACAGTTGAAAAATTGATGTCCGCCATGTTGCTTTTTTTTTAACAAGGACATTGATATTTTGAAGAATAATTATGAAAATTTGAAGATTTATCTGCCACTATATTGAATTTTTGTTCAAAACAACAATATCCTAAATTATAAAAAATTACATTTTTTTAAATTTTTTTATGATTCTTCAAATAATCATCGATAAACCTTTAAAGAATTATTTTCCGCCATGTTGAATTTCTGTTCAAAACAATAATATTCAAAATTAGAAAAAATTATATTTTTTAACATTTTTTTTATCAAAAGTGGTAATTAAGGTAATTAAGTGAATTTAATTAAATCTATTTGACGATAAGATTGTCAAAGACACAAATAACAATAACAATTGAGGAAATACCATCCGCCATTTTTTAATTTTCGACTCGCTGCGGTTGTCGTGATTGAAAAAAATATATGAGGCATTCCACGGTATTTCGATCAAAATCTTACCTTGATGATTTCGATTTTCCTCTAAATTTTTTATATAAATAAGGACATTGAAAAAAAAATTCCCAAATTTTTTCAGAATTTTTCGGTCACGCGTTTTCTGGATTTATTTATTTATTAAAAAAAAAATGGGACAACTTTGTAAAATATAAAAAAATTTAAAAAAATCTAATAAAATATATCAAATTTTTTAGGCTTCGTTCCAAAATGGAGGTTTTAATACTCTATGAGTAAAATTCGAAAATTGAAAAAAAAGTACTCATAGAGTATTAAAATCTCCATTTTGAAACAAAACCCAAAAATTTTGTTATATTTTATAAGATTATTCTGAATTTTTTTAGATTTTACCAAAGGGTCCCATAAAAAAAAAAAAATAAATAAATCTAAAGAACGCGTGGCCAAAAAATTCTGAAAAAATTTGGGAAGATTTTGTTCAATGTCCCTATTTATATAAAAAATTTAGAGGAAAATCGAAATCATCAAGATAAGATTTTGATCGAAATACCGTGGAATGCCTCATATATATACGCATATATATATATATATATATATATTTGGCATGATTTCGGTAGCGCGTCGAGGTTATTTGAAGGTCAAGAGTATGGGAGCAAGGGCGCGAAATGCGTTGTTCGGATGAAAATGAAATTTGCTCCGATGAACCGTATTACACACTCCCTCGTTAATGTATAAACCAGATTGCAGTTTCCCACGCCTCGAAGCAATTTACCAAAGTAAAATCAACGATACTCGTTTGTTTATCCAAAATGTGTATTTGACCTCTGCGCCACTAAATCATCCCCACTTCTCCCCCCTCCACCACAATTTCGTAGCCTCGAGCCAACGTAGCTCGTTAGTACAGCATACAATAGGTCTCTTGCTTCTGCATATCCGCGTGTTCATCGAGGTTCATCGGATCGTATGGGGCGTTTCATGCAAAGTGGGCTAATTTTTGGCGTGAATAATTCTTCAAGTGGCAATGAGAAATTTTCAAATACTCTGATTCTTAGAAATAAATTGGTATTATGTAAAACCAGCTTCTCGAAGTATAGTAATTGCGAAATTTAATTTCTGAAACTTTGAGTTTTTGTTTTATTTTTTTTTTAAATTGTGTACATTACAATTTTTCTTTTATCTAGTTCAAATTTTTTTCATAAACGCATTGGGTAGTGAGCATAGTTGATATTGAATTTAGAAAAATTTGCTGAAAGAATGCGGCGCTAGAAGTTTTTTTCATTTTTCCAAAATCCTTGTAAGCCCTTGAATTTTCGTAATTTTACAGGTAAGGGTCTAAGACTTGAAATGAAAAATTTATTAACCGCTAAATGACAAAGAAAGGTGGTTAAAAAATGATTTTTATTTGACTTGGAACAGCCCATATACCCGTGTAAGAATGCAGGAAAAGCCTCATTTATTGTTTCACTCGCTAAACGGCGAAGAAATTTTATTTCAAAATTATTCTCACTTTACGAGGAATGGTCCATATAAATGAGCATGGATGCACGAAAATGTTAATTAATTTTTTCACCGCTGAATGACAGAGAAACGTGGTTGAAAATCATTTTTATTTTACGTGGACGGACCCATATAAGCGCATAAGGATGCAGGAAAATCGCCATTAATTTTCGATCGTTAAACGGCAAAGAAATTTGATTGAAAAATTATTTCCACGTTATGAGGAATGGCCCATATAAACGCGTTTTTACTCGCTTATTCTCATAGAAATTGTTTTTAAAAAAAATTGTTTTACATTGAAGCCCCATGTAAATACGTATGGATGCATAAAAATCCTTATTAATTTTATAAGTCGGTAAATGGCAAAAAAAATAGGTTAAAGATTATTTCCACTTTACGTAGAATGGCACTATTAAATGGCAGAGAAATCTTGTTGAAAATTTTGTTTCACTTTACGGGAAATGGCCCATATAAACGCGTTTTTAGCCGCAAATTGTCATAGAAATTGTTTAAAAAAACAATTTTGCATAGAATGCTCCATATGAATGGATATGGCTGCATATAAATCCTTATTAATCTTTTTAGTCGCTAAATGGCATAAAAATGTTGTTTAAAAAGTATTTTCACTTTACATAGAATGGCCCATATAACACTTATGGGTACTCGAAAATGCCTGTATATTATTTTCACCATTAAATGACAGGGAAATCTTGTTGAAAAATTATTCTCACTTTACGAGGAATGGCCCATATAAACGCATATAAATGCACAAGAATCTAAATTAACTTGAATTAACACAAATTAACTCATGAAATTGAATAATTTATCAATTTATTGGATTAACTTGAATTAACTTGAATTGACGTATTAAATTAAATAAACTTATTCTGTCGGTAATTGGCAATGAAATTTCGTTGAAATAATTAATATCACTTTACAAAGAACGGCCTATTAAACGCGTTTTCAGTCGCTAATTGAGATAGAAATTGATTAAAACAAAAATTATTTTACATAGAATGCCCCATACAAACGGGATGCGTAAAAATCCTTATTAATTTTGTAAGTCGCTAAACGGAAAAAATTGGTTAAAAATTATTTCCACTTTACGTAGAATGGCCCATATAACACTTCTGGATACTCGAAAATTCTTGTAATTTTTTTTCATCATTAAATGGCAGAGAAATCTTGTTGAAAAATTATTCTCACTTTACGCGAAATGGTCCATATAAACGCATGTAAATGCACAAAAATCTAAATTAACTTGAATTAACTCAAATTAACTCATGAAATTGAATAACTTATCAAATCATTTATTGGATCAACTTGAATTAACTTATCGTTAAAGTTACTTATCAAATTAAGTAACTTAATAAATTAACTCAATAAATAAACTTAATAAATTAACTCATTTAGTCAGTGATTGGCAATGAAATTTCGTTGAAATAATTAATGTCACACAGAACGGCCTATATGAACGTGTGTGGATGCAGGTATGGATGCATAAAAATTCTTATTAATTTTGTAAGTCGCTAAACGGAAAAAAATGGTTAAAAATCATTTCCGCTTTACGTAGAATGGCCCATATAACACTTACGGATACTCGAAAATTTTTGTAAATTTTTTTCACCATTAAATGGCAGAGAAATCTTGTTGAAAAATTATCCTCACTTTACGCGAAATGGTCCATATAAACGCATGTAAATGCACAAAAATCTAAATTAACTTGAATTAACTCACATTAACTCATGAAATTGCATAACTTATCAAATCATTTCTTGGATTAACTTGAATTAACTTATCGTCAAAGTTACTTATTAAATTAAGTAACTCGATAAATCAACTCAATAAATAAACATAATAAATTAACTCATTTAGTCAGTGATTGGCAATGAAATTTCGTTGAAATAATTAATGTCGCACAGAACGGCCCATATAAACGCGTGTGGATGCACGAAAATTCTATCGTGAAGGATTGTATCGCGATATCGATTCAATTCTCGCCTCTTGCGTGCTCGACAAATCGCCGATGGGGGAAATATAACGGGTGAAAACCGTGAATCTACAACGGAGATACATCATCCTCCGTTTACGATGTATCCGTAACGATATTTTCAACCCCCTATTGGTCCTCCCATCCGAATATATACGCGAATCTACGTCCTGGATTTGCCCGTCGCGTTTGTGTGTTTTCCTTGTGCTCGATAAACGTACAATCCATGACGAATCGCTTTGACTGTAAACGCTGCATTCTAGCATAAGCTTGACCTCGTTGTTCACCTATACATTCTCACCTCTGGACTCGTACGAACGCTTCTTCTTCGCGCCGTAACAAATTCACTCCTTGCCTCGCATCCCCTCTCGAAGCGCTTCTCGTGCGGATTGAATACATTCACTTCCCTCGTTTCTGCGCGTCTCAATTTTTTTTTTTTTTTAAGGTCAAACCTCACTCTCGGAGCTTTTTTCCTCGTTTCAAAACATATCCAAAACAAACAAAACGTATCCCCGCTAGAATATGAATTTATTTGAATTCATTTGTAAAATCATTTTTGAGTCAATTGAAATAATAAAATAATAAAATCGATGAATCACAAAAATGAAGAATTTCATGCCATGAGATTATTAAAAAATTTGTTTAAATTTAATTTCAAAGTGTTGATTTTCAAGATACATTTTTTTAAATTCGTTTCGAAAATTCAGTTTTTACTTTTCAAAACTTTGAGTTGATGAATGTATTTTATTTTGAAATTCATTTAAAAAATCCGTTTTAAATTGATTGAATATAGGAGAGGGTGGGGCACGACGACCCGCCTCTAAAAAATGATAAAATTTGTTTTATTTTTCAAACCTAAAAAATTGTTTTCAACGTTAAAAATGTTTTTCTTTTGGATGGTCCATTTTACCCCTGATCTAGTGCATCGGCCTTAATATGAATGAATATAATTAATCATAATTTGAAGAAAAACGAAAATGTTTTCACCTAATTTTTTAGGGAGGTCCATTATGCCCCAGGTATCGCAGATCGGCCTAAAAATGCATCAATACATGGAATTTATGATAATTTGACAAACGAAACAAATTTTTTTTGCCGAATTTTTTAAGAGGGCCATTATGCCCCAGGTGCCATCGTGCCCCACCCTCCCCTACTCTTTAATAATTCAAATCTGTAGATGAAAATTAATAAATCGTTATTTTTTAAAATAAGTCTCAGCATAATTGATTTTAACGAATCTGTCGAGCGGTTATGCATTCGTGAATTAATTGAACCGCATGAAACCGAATTGAAATCGCATGAAATCATGCGAAATCACATGAATTCGCACGAAGTCGACGTTACGAAAATATTGTTCAAATCGCTTGAAATCCGAGTGAAATCGCTCCGAGATGATCGAAATCAATGTGAAATCACTTAAAATCAATGTAAAGTTAATCTGAAATCACTTGAAATCATTTGAAATCACTTGAAATCACTTAAAATCACATGAAGTCGATTGAAGTCAGAATGAAATCGCTCCGAGATGTTTGAAATCAATGTAAAATCACTTGAAATCAATGTGAAATCAATGTGAAATCACTTGAAATCACTTGAAATCACTGTGAAATCAATGTGAAATCAATGTGAAATCATTTAAAATCAATTGAAATCTCATGCAATCGATTGAAATCACTTGAAATCAGAATGAAATCGCTCCGAGATGATTGAAATCAATGTGAAATCACTTGAAATGGCTTGAAATCAATGTGAAATCACTTGAAATCATTTGAAATCAATGTGAAATCACTTGAAATCGTTTGAAATCAATGTGAAATCACTTGGCATCGTTTGAAATCAATGTAAAGTTAATCTGAAATCACTTGAAATCATTTGAAATCACTTGAAATCACATGAAGTCGATTGGAGTCAGAATGAAATCGCTCCGTGATGTTTGAAATCAATGTGAAATCACTCGAAATCAGAACGAAATCGCTCCGAGGTGATTGACATCAATGTGAAAGGACTTCGAATCGCTTGAAATCAATGTGAAATCGCTTGATATAATTTGAAATCACACTTGAAATCACATGAGATCGATTGAAATCACTTGAAATCGCGTGAAATCGCGTGAAATCACATTGCTTTTGAAATCACACAAAGATTTCATGAAATCAATGAAATCATGTGAAGTCGATTACATTCTGAAATCACTTGTACACCGCATACGGTAGTTTCTGAGATTATTTTTGGCATCCTGCCAGCTGGTCTGATCTCTCGACTACTTGACACAGGGTTAAAACAACCCTCGAGTGCATCGAGAGAGCGACGGGGCTAAAAAATATTGGAAAAATTCACCGTCGTGGAGAGAGCTGGAAAAAAAGTGTGCGCACGGGTTGAAAAAAAAAATCGTGTTCCCCTTGAGTGTAACATATGTTGCCTCGAGTAAATTAAGTGGAAAAATCCTGAATGAATAAACCACGAAAAGTTCCAGTGAGAGCGAGAGAGAGATTGAGGCTTTTTTCGCAGACCTCAACGCCATCTATCGACATAAAAAAGAACGAAATGTTTGGCGCTCGATTCCATCCCCCAAGAAGCTCTCTAAGCTTTGTGAAAAACTCGCCAGATTGCGCTCGCGACGAGTTACCCTTCGATTCAAGTTTTTCACCGTGCAGAACACCATTTTTACTCACCGAGGATCAGGATGATCGCATCTTTTTTTTGACCTTGAACATTGTTTTTTAATTTTTATTTATCCTCTGAGCGGGTCTTTGGGGATGAAAAAGAATTTATTCTTCAAAACTACCAGAAGGAAAAGTCGAGATCCATTTTGTTTATTGAAAATTTAACAAAAAAAATACCACAAACAAATTTACATTAATTTTGTGATAAATAAATAAATTAATTAAAATTAATCAATTGTCGATACAAAATTATTTACAATTCAATCAATTATTTACAATTATTACACAAAATTAATCACATTAATTATTAATTTAGTTAATTAATTAAATTAATAAATAATATGATTAATGTCGTGTGTCGAAGAAATTTTTGAAATATTAAAATTAGAAAAAGTGACTGCCTTAAGAAAATCTTTGAAAAAAGTTCACAAAAAAACTTGGACTTTAAGAAAATTGACATTTTTGATTATTCAAAACAAAATTATAAATTTAAAAAAAAACTTCAATTAAATACTGGATTTTTGCTTCTGCAAAAAGGTTCGAAAATTTGAGAAATATCGATGCAATAGTTTTTTTTTTTGATAAATTTGTCAAACTTATCACATTTGAAAACGTAGTTTCGAGAAAAAAGCGCTTAAAGTCTTAAAAAATATTTTACATATAGATACACAAAATTCACAATACAATAGAAAAAAATATCGTTTTTTGGAAATATTAATTTTTCGAAATTTGGATACCAGGAATAACTTCAAAAATATTTATCCACAATTTTTGATTTCACAAAAAGTTGGAAAATAAATAACTGGAAAAGTATAATAATAAATAAAAAAATAATATGCGGTAAATAATCAAATAAAATAAAAAATAGCATGAAGAAAAAGTGTTTAGAATTTATAAAAGGAAATTTTTGAAAAGACAAAGATGCAAGGAAAATGATATTTAAAAAATTGAGCATTAGAAATGAATGAACAAACCTTGAAATAACAAAATTCAAATTTCGACGAAGAATAAATTGGTTGATATTGAATATTAGTTTTTCTATATTTTTTCGAATTAAAAAAAAAATAGTATTTTGAGGAAGTCAAGAAATTAATGAATAAAAAAAATCTTTCAGAGCACAAGAAATTTTTGTTGAGTCTTTCAGGTGAATTTTATTCGTGTGATTTTTTTTTTGCTTTGTTTATTTGTTACTTAAATAGAATTTTTAAAAACAGCATAGTGAAAAACAGTTAATAATTTACTTGAAAAATTCGAAAATAAAAATGGATGAAAAAACTTCTAAATAATAATAATAATAATAATAATAATAATAATAATAATAATATATAGGTGTGAATTTTTGACACTATCCTCACGTTTAGTGACCGTAATTCCTTTTAATTTCCGGAGAGAGAACTTGCAAAGGAAGAAAACCGACTCAGGCGTTCATCCGTCGCATTTATATTTAATATATGGGGCATTCCATACCAAGTCGACCTGAATATGACCCTCGACCTCGCTGATTTCGTTTACGATTTTTTATATGATTCTTCCAACTCAAAATAACATTCAGATTTTTTTTCAGATTTTGAAAACCAAATTCGAGTACGTTACGATTTTTTGAACATTTTTTTCGAAAACCTCGAGGGCCGTAATTTAAAAATCTGAAAAAAATTTCAAAAATTCGGTGTCAAAAATGAAAATTTTTGACCCAAAATTCATGATTTCAGGGCTTTTGCTTCCAACTCGATTTTAGGTTTTTATGAAGAAAACGTAAAAAAAATAGATACAGGAATTAACCAACTATTTTTAAAAATTGTTGGTTAACGATAAAAATATTCAAGCCGCTTTTCACGGTAGATCAATTTCTGCATACCTATTTTTTTTTTTTAACGTATTCTTCATAAAAACCTAAAATCGAGGTGGAAGGGAAATTCTGGGCATTATGAATTTTGGGTGGAAAATTTTCATTTTTGACACCGGATTTTTGAGAATTTTTTCAGATTTTTATATTACGGCCCTCGAGGTTTTCGGAAAAAAGTTTTCAAAAAATCATAACGTACTCAAATTTGGTTTTAAAAATTTGAAAAAAATTCTGAATGCTATTTTGAGTTAGAAGAATCATATGAAAAATCGTAAACTAAATCAGCGAGGTCGAGGGTCACACTCAGGTCGACTTGGTATGGAATGCCCCATATACAGATATATAGATATAATATGGGGGATTTGGTTTCACCCTGTAGAAGCGAATATCGAGGGATGTCGAGAGCCGATCCACCCCGTCGTTCAATGGCATTTAATGGTCGATAAAATCGAGCAAGAAAAAAAACGCCGTTTGTTGCCGTAACTTGCTTGTGCTTGCTTAATACACACACACAAGTGCCCAAGCCTCTGAAAATTACCCCGAACCACATAGAAATAACGTTAGCCACCTCGTCGCATTTCGACTGTGAAAACAAAAAGAGCGATAAAAATAGTCACACCAATAAAATTCGCCTCAAGGACCCCAAAAAAAAAATATTATTCTTCCCACGACATAAATAATATTTTTATTCGAGAATAAAATATTTTTTCGGTTCCTATGATTTCTCGATATTTTCAAAATACTTTTTTTTCTTTTTACTCCAAAAAGTTTCGAAAAAAATACAATTCAATATCAATAAATTCGTCGTCGAAATTTGGATTTTTTTTATTCAGAAGTTTTTTCATTCATTTTTATTTATTAATTTTTTAAATACCATTTTCGACTCATTTTTATGTTTTTCAATTTTTTAATATAAATTATTAACCCTTTTTCGGTATGCTGTTTTTTTATTTTATTTTATTTCATTTTATTCAAAAATAAACAGAACAATAAAGATAGTCATACGAATAAAATTCGTCTGAAAGAATTTTTAAAAAAATTTCTTGCCCTCTGCAAAATTTCTTTATTCATGAATTTCTCGACTTTCTCAAAATTCTAATGTTTTTTTTAATTCCAAAAAATATAAAAAAACTAATATTCAACATCAACCAATTTTTCATCGAAATTTGAATTTAATTATTTCAAGGTTTTTTCATTCATTTCTAATGCTCAATTTTTTAAATATCATTTCTCTTGCATCTTTATCTTTTCAAAAATTTCCTTTTACAAATTCTAAATATTTTTTCATTGCGCAATGTTTTATTTTATTTTGTTTCAAAACAAAGAGAGCAACAAAAATGATTAAATTATTTCAAGGCTTTTCATTAATAAATTAAAAAATTATTTCGTTGCATTCTCCATTAATTCTGATTTTTAAAAGAATTTTTTTTTCTTTATCAGACGCTTCTGAATTCTGCCATTTTGGCTTATTTACAATTTTACACATTTAACAATATTTGAATCAATCTTTCGTCATCACCCTCGAAATTGCTCGTCGCTTTAGCGATTCCCCAACTTTTAATCTATTCTTCTCCGAGGGAAACTTGAAAATTGTCAAAGTTAAATCCCCGCAGTCGTTGTTTTCTCTCCATAAAGTCGATAAATGAGCAAACTTAAAGTTCTCGTATCTCTGACTATATAAAGGGTGTCCCACTGGTAAAGATCAATACTTTGAGGATAGATTCGTGACGTAATATCGAGTAGAAAAGTCCTTTGCCATTTTTTGATATTTTGAAACCCTGGATTGTTATTTATATTTTTTAATCAGCCAATGAGCGGCGTCCATTGAGATGAGCCGGGCGCATCTCATTGGCTGATTTAAAAAATGAATAACAATTCAGGGTTTCAAAATATCAAAAAATGGCAAAGGACTTTTCTACTCGATATTACGTCACGAATCTACCCTTACAGTATTGACTTTCCCCCCTGGGACACTCTGTATATGTATATTATATCTAAGTGACAACCGTTTAAAACTTTACACAAGCTCTACAACAAAATTGAACTTTCCTTCAATCAGAAATATCACTGAACAATGGACAATGAACAATAAATATCATTGAAAAAAAATCGTACATCCGCTTGAATGAAAAAAGGGCGGGAAAATATGGAATTCAAAAAAACTACCCTTCAGTGAGAATTCTCCACTTGGCATTTCGAGATTACAATCACTTTGACCCGCTTCATTGTTTGCTTTGGCTTTTAACGCCATCGAGTGATTTTTATCAATAGAAAAACATCGTTATATCGACACGTACATTTTTCTCTTCCATTATAATCTCATTCCCATCAACCCCCCAGTGCGATCACTTAAGGGGTCATAAGCAGTCCGGAGGCCAAAAAACCGATTTTTCAAGATTTTTTTTTGGATATACATTTTAATTTATTAACGTAAAAATTTATTTACATATTTTTGTAACTTTGAACCCAATTTTGAATTTTTTTTTTTAATAATGTAGTCAATCTCCGGAAGGTCCTTTGAAAAAAGGCGTCTTGCGGTGACCACGATATCTCTGGATTGGGTCATCCAAAATGAAAAAATAAAAAAGATTTTCGTACTACAAAGTAATCGAAGGAATAAGCAAAATATCAATTTTTAACAAAATGGCGGCTTCTAAAAAAAAATCGATTTTTTATAACAAAATTAGTCTTGAATTGTTTATAAAATGGAAAATATTTATCGGTAAAAAAAAATCTTCGATTAGTTACTAAAAAATATGTTTATGAAGCGTATGTGAAAATTTGCGACTTACAAAAATGAAATTTATAAAAAATTATAAAATAATAAAAAAATAAAAAACAATTTCATTTTTTTTTTAAATAAAAAAAACTGTTTATTTATAAATACACATGTATATTTATAAATAAACCGTAAACTGTTCTCTTATCTACGTATATTCGCCAACGACATATAAATATATAAACAAATATAGATATACACTAATGGAAAAAATTAAAGGATCAAAAAATTTTCTCAAATTTCTAGTGGTTTTTAACAATGCTGTATCTCAGTTAAAAATGGTCGTATCGAGGTCTAAAAAAAAGCATTTTGAAGCTTGAAGTTTCTAGTTTTCAGATCTTTTGGCAAAAAAATTTTCGAAGCTACAGGTTTCACGCAATTGTGAGAAATACCAAGAAAAAAAAATTTGGCAAATTTGCATCGCTTTTGTTTTGGCTGTAATTTTTGGGAAAAAATTCTTCCAGCTAAAACATTATAAGGTCCGGATAGCTTGTTTATTTAGCTTCAATTTGCTTTTTTTGAGACCTCGGTGCGATCATTTTTCGCTCAGATATCGAGCTTTTACGAAAAAAGACACTTTTCTATTTGACCATTGATATCTCAGCAACCAATGATCGCACAGAAATCACAAGGGGCGTTTCACAAACTTGAATCAATGTTCTACAAGAATTGTCAATGGTTTTTTGAAAAAAAAAATGTTTTCCATCCTTGCCATGAATTTGAAAAAACAGGAGAAAAAGGGCTATTTATGGTTTTTCAGAAAATCAACGGCCAAATTAAAAATATTGACAAAACGACTAATGTTGAGCGTGACTTTTACAGCTCAATATACCCACAAAATCCCTGTAAAGTTTCAATTTGATCTATCGAACGGTTTTTTTGTTTCGAGCAATCAAATTTTTGAAAAAAATTAAAGGATCATGTTTCTGCCCCTAAACGTCATAATCATTATTAAAGTGGAAAACAATTTTTTTTTGGCTTTTTTCACATTTTTATCGCAAACAGTGTTTAAATGTACAGAAAAAAAAATTTCGAAGAATTTTCGAATTTTTTTAATTTTTATCGATTTTTTTGGTCTTACATAAATTTAAACGCTGTTTGCGATAAAAATGTGAAAAAAGCTCAAAAATTTTTGATTTCCTTTTAATAATGATTATGAAGTGTTTAGGTGCAATAAACATAATCCTTGAATTTTTTTGAAAAAAAAAATTTCAAATAAATTGAAAAAAAAATTTTGAAATTTTTTTTGATTTTTTTTTTTCATAAATTTAAACGCTGTTTGCGATGAAAATGGCGGGAATACTCGAAAAAAAATTCTTTATTTTTATTTTCATAATGATTTTGAAGTGTAAAGGGGCAATAAACATGATCCTTTAATTTTTTTCAAAAATTTGATTGCTTGAAACAATAAAACCGTTCGATAGATCAAATTGAAACTTCACAGGGATTTTGTGGGTATATTGAGCTGTAAAATTCACGCTCAACATTAGTCGTTTTGTCAATATTTTTAATTTGGCCGTTGATTTTCTAAAAAACCATAAATAGCCCTTTTTCTCCTGTTTTTTCAAATTCATGGCAAGGATGGAAAACATTTTTTCTTTCAAAAAACCATTGACAATTCTTGTAGAGCATTGATTCAAGTTTGTGAAACGCCCCTTGTGATTTCTGTGCGATCATTGGTTGCTGAGATATCAATGATCAAACAGAAAAGTGTATTTTTTCGTAAAAGCTCGATATCTCAGCGAAAAATGATCGCAGCGAGGTCTCAAAAAAAGCAAATTGAAGCTAAATAAACAAGCTATCCGGTCCTTATAATGTTTTAGCTGGAAGAATTTTTTCCCAAAAATTACAGCCAAAACAAAAGCGATGCAAATTTGCCAAATTTTTTTTTCTTGGTATTTCTCACAATTGCGTGAAACCTGTAGCTTCGAAAATTTTTTTGCCAAAAGATCTGAAAACTAGAAACTTCAAGCTTTAAAATGCTTTTTTTTAGACCTCGATACGACCATTTTTAACTGAGATTCAGCATTGTTAAAAAACACTAAAAATTTGGGAAAATTTTTTGATCCTTTAATTTTTTCCACTAGTGTATTTTGTTGTTATAACAAAACGCGTGTCTCGAGGCGTCTGCGCCAGACTCACGTGCGCCATAAAGGGGTGGTTTCTATGTTTGTGTCGGGGGTCTATAACGAGTAAGCTTGCAGTTTTGTTCTTGAAGCCGCGAACGACAGACGATCGTCGTTGCAATAAAATTCACGTCTTTGAAATGGCAAAAAATAAACCAAATTTTAACGAAAAATAAAATTCCAATATGTCGGATAATAAATTGAAAAAATTAATTAATACAATACATTAATTAATTTGTCATGACGAATATTCAAATCAAAATATTATTGAAGATTTACCAAATAAATGATAAAAAGTTATTTAAAGTAGAATTAATCCGTGTAATTAATTTCTGAAATAAAAATTAAATTTATTCGCCTATTAATTATCTTTAAACAATTATCGAAGAAATCATGAGGAAAAATAAATAATCAATTATCGTGATATCGATCGGTGTGATTAATTTTTGTGATCAGAAAAGAAGGCCTGAGGCTTCTTTTTTAGAATTAAAAAAAAAAAAAGTTCGTCGAAAGAGTTTTGCAAGACTGAAAGATTAATTAACTATCTATTGTTTGTGGTTAATTTTTGTGATAAAAATTTGGATTAAATATAAAAGTTTGTGATAAAAGGCTTTTTGTTAAATTGTCTTTAAAAAAGCCCAACGAATGATTCCTTATAAAAAAAAAATCAAATTCCCAATAAAAATCAAATAAACAATTTATGGAAGATCGATGAAATAATCCAGGAAAAGTATTGATGGGAAAATGAACAAATAGACAAATAGACAAATAGAGAAACATTGTTTGATAATTATTTTGCAATATAATAAATCTCGTGAAATATGATTGGACTGTGGTCGTTCAAGCCTCGAAGAAGTGGCAAAGTCGAAATTTTGCTCGGTAAGTTTTTTTTTCTCAAAAAAAGGCCCAAATGTGTTTTTTAAATTAATATTAATTAAAATTAAAAATTAAATTAATTTAATTGATGAATTTACTTGAGTAATTAATTTTTTGTAAAAAGTTGTGCAAATAAAACTCTATTGATTGATACTTGAGTAATTAATCTAATTAATTAAATTAAATAATTAAATTTTGATTGGTTCAATTAAATTGAATTTAGATTGAATTAATTTTTTTTGTTAGTCAATATGACGTTTGGAAACAATTATGCAAAAATGGGTCATGTCAAAAAGTTTTAGTTATTAATATTCAAATAATTTAGCGTACGAGTGGGATTTCGTTGTTAATTAATGAACTGCGAGAATTTAGTTTCGCTGTTAATTAAATTGAAACTTTTCTCGTTGTCAGCATTGAAATTTTAAGAGCTCTGGGGAATTTATGCATTTTCCTGTGCGAAAATTTATTGTTTGACAAATTGAGTTGCAAAAATCCGTTTTAATCGTCGTAAATTCGTTTGATATATTTTCAATAATCACACGATCGACGTTTCGCGAGAGACACACAACTTTTTTTTTTCAGACGAATTGAAATTAATAATGCAGACAGAAGGTGGAATTCTCGAAGGATTAAATTATTCAGGTTGCGTGACAAAAATGTCGTGTAAAAGTTTTTTTTTTTATTTCTCCTTTTTTTAACGGCAATTTTCAATTACTTTGATCAGTCACCTTTATTATTTTTTTTATTTCAGAGAAATAGAAAAATGTCTATTAGAAAAAATAAATGTTGCGAATGTAAAATTAATATTCGTTTCGAATCGATGAAAAAATAAAAAAAGTTATGGCTTGAATTATTTGAATTGCAAAAAAAGGTATCGGCCAATAAAAAAAATATTTTTCAATGTAAAAAAGTTGCATAAGTAAATCAACATTTCTTATTGATTGATGAAAAAATTGCAATCTCATTCTGCCAAAAAATCGCAAAAGTGCAAATTTAAAAAAAAAAAAAAATTCTGTTCCATGGAAGAAAGTTTTTTTTACAATGAAATAATTTTATTATTTTTATTTTCATGCTCAAAATTATAATAAAAATATTATTTTCCAATATATAAAATAGTTGCATAAATAAACCAATGCTTATAGTACGAAAAAATGATAAAAGTGCAAAATACCCAACAAAAAAGTGTTTTACAGTGAACATTTTTTTTGAACATCAAAGACAATTAAAAAAATTGTTTCCTATATTAATTAAAATTGCAAAAATAAAATGATATCATTTTGACTTGGATCATGAATATTAATGCATGACACAATGCAAAATTTGGCAATTTTTTTGACAATTGATTTTTTTCCATAAAATTACAAAAAAAAATTGACTTTTGAAATTTTTTTAAATATGAGCGTGAAAAACTTTGTCGGCGTTTAATTATTGAATTATGAATTATTGCTAATTGCTAAATTGCAAAAAAAAATATCGTTCAATAAAAACAATGTTTTCCAATGTAAAAAAGTTGCATAAATAAATCAACATTTCTTAAGGATTCATGAAAAAATTGCAATCTCATTCTGCCAAAAAATCGCAAAAGTGCAAATTTAAAAAAAAAAAAAAATTCTGTTCAATGTAAGAAAGTTTTTTTTACAATGAAATAATTTTATTATTTTTATTTTCATTATCAACATAATAATGAAAATATTGTTTTTTAATATATAAAATAGTTGCACAAATAAACCAATGCTTATTGTATGAAAAAATGATAAAAGTGCAAAATACCCAACAAAAAAGTGTTTTACAGTGGAAATTTTTTTTTTCAACATCAAAGACAATTTAAAAAATGGTTTCCTATATTAATTAAAATTGCAAGAATAAAATGATATCATTTCGACTTGGATCATGAATATTATTGCATGAAAAATTGCAAAATTTGGCAATTTTTTTAACAATTTATTTTTTTCCATAAAATTACAACAAAAAATTGACTTTTGAAATTTTTGGAAATATGAGCGTGAAAAACTTTGTCGGCGTTTAATTATTGAATTATGAATTATTGCTAATTGCTAAATTGCAAAAAAAAATCGTTCAATAAAAACAATGTTTTCCGATGTAAAAAAGTTGCATAAATAAATCAACATTTCTTATTGATTGATGAAAAAATTGCAATCTCATTCTGCCAAAAAAAACGCTAAAGTGCAAACTTGAAAAAAAAAAAATCTGTTTGAAAGAAAGTTTTTTTTACAATGAAATAATTTTATTATTTTTATTTTTATGATCGAAATAATAATAAAAATATTATTTTTCAATATATAAAATAGTTGCATAAATAAACCAATGCTTATTGCACGAAAAAATGATAAAAGTGCAAAATACCCAACAAAAAAGTGTTTTACAGTGGAAATTTTTTTTTTCAACATCAAAGACAATTTAAAAAATGGTTTCCTATATTAATTAAAATTGCAAGAATAAAATGATATCATTTTGACTTGGATCATGAATATTATTGCATGAAAAATTGCAAAATTTGGCAATTTTTTTAACAATTTATTTTTTTCCATAAAATTACAACAAAAAATTGACTTTTGAAATTTTTGGAAATATGAGCGTGAAAAACTTTGTCGGCGTTTAATTATTGAATTATGAATTATTGCTAATTGCTAAATTGCAAAAAAAAATATCGTTCAATAAAAACAATGTTTTCCAATGTAAAAAAGTTGCATAAATAAATCAACATTTCTTATTGATTGATGAAAAAATTGCAATCTCATTCTGCCAAAAAAAACGCTAAAGTGCAAACTTAAAAAAAAAAAAAAATTGTTTGAAAGAAAGTTTTTTTTACAATGAAATAATTTTATTATTTTTATTTTTATGATCGAAATAATAATAAAAATATTATTTTTCAATATATAAAATAGTTGCATAAATAAACCAATGCTTATTGCACGAAAAAATGATAAAAGTGCAAAATACCCAACAAAAAAGTGTTTTACAGTGGAAATTTTTTTTTTCAACATCAAAGACAATTTAAAAAATGGTTTCCTATATTAATTAAAATTGCAAGAATAAAATGATATCATTTCGACTTGGATCATGAATATTATTGCATGAAAAATTGCAAAATTTGGCAATTTTTTTAACAATTTATTTTTTTCCATAAAATTACAACAAAAAATTGACTTTTGAAATTTTTGGAAATATGAGCGTGAAAAACTTTGTCGGCGTTTAATTATTGAATTATGAATTATTGCTAATTGCTAAATTGCAAAAAAAAATATCGTTCAATAAAAACAATGTTTTCCAATGTAAAAAAGTTGCATAAATGAATTAACATTTCTTATTGATTGATGAAAAAATTGCAATCTCATTTTGCCAAAAAAAACGCTAAAGT
Source organism: Alloplasta piceator (assembly GCA_946863875.1). NCBI lineage: Eukaryota > Metazoa > Arthropoda > Insecta > Hymenoptera > Ichneumonidae > Alloplasta > Alloplasta piceator. Next base: position 33,104,094 of record OX333078.1, on the reverse strand, counting down.
GCAAACTTAAAAAAAAAAATCTGTTTGGAAGAAAGTTTTTTTTACAATGAAATAATTTTATTATTTTTATTTTTATGATCGAAATAATAATAAAAATATTATTTTTCAATATATAAATAGTTGCATAAATAAACCAATGCTTATTGCACGAAAAAATGATAAAAGTGCAAAATACCCAACAAAAAAGTGTTTTACAGTGGAAATTTTTTTTTTCAACATCAAAGACAATTTAAAAAATGGTTTCCTATATTAATTAAAATTGCAAGAATAAAATGATATCATTTCGACTTGGATCATGAATATTATTGCATGAAAAATTGCAAAATTTGGCAATTTTTTTAACAATTTATTTTTTTCCATAAAATTACAAAAAAAATTGACTTTTGAAATTTGTTTAAATATGAGCGTGAAATTCGACCGTTGATGAAAGTAATCCTCGCGCTTGACGACGCGTTTAAAAACAATGTTCCATATTTTCCTCGTGCATGAACTCGCTGAATGCTTTTATGCGCCATAGATTTTTCTCCCTGCTAAATACATGGCCGATAAACACGCGAGCGACAACGGCGAATAAAACGAGAGTTTATGACGAATGATTGGCGAGAAAATGAGGAAAAAAAAGTACATCTCGAACACGTGGCTTCCGCGTCAGGCTCAAAAGTCCTTCTTATGTGAATTTATGAATGCACTTTCCTCTATTTTTCGACAATTGAAATTTCAAAAGATCGACCTAATAAGAAAGGAACTCCACTTTAAAAAAAAATTTGTTTAAAAGAAAAAAAAATATTTTTGCCAAAATTACAAATATTATTTTTTCACAATTCCCGTAGTAAAAAACTCCATTCGTCGCCATTGAAAAATCCCCATTCATTCCCCATTGTCAAAATAACCAATGGAGATGAATGCCGAATTGCCTAAGGGGATTTTCGCCATTGAATTCCCCATTTGAAACGGAATGGGGATTATCTAATGGGGATTCAATGGAGACAATCCCCTTAGGCAATTCGGCATTCATCCCCATTGATTATTTTGGCAATGGGGAATGAATGGGGATTTTTCAATGGCGATGAAGGGAGTTTTTACTATACGAAAGAATCTCCATTGCTGTTCGCCACTCATTCCCCATTGCCCACAAAACCAATGGATATGAATGCCGAATTTTCTAAGGACATTTTCGCCATCAAATTCCCCATTTGAAACGGAATGGGGATTATCCCATGGGGATTCAATGGAGACAATCTCCCTAGTGAATTCGCCATATTCGCCTCTATTGGTTTTTGTGGGCAATGGGGAATAAATGGGATCATCAATGGAGATTCTTTCATATGATTGCTATATATACATGGAATTATGCATTAAATAATCAAGTAAGTTATCAGTAAGTAAGGTTAATCATAATGCTAATATTAGCATAACGACTAATAATTATATCATATATCATATATAGCAATCATATAGCAATCATATATATATATATATATATGTATATATATATATATTACATTTAATAGAAATTATTGAAGCTCAGAATTGAGAAAATAGATTGTAAGTGTGTCCAGATGAGGATTGATAATGAAAGTATATACGTTTCTCCTCTCACAAATCGAGTTGAGAGGGACTGATAAAATTATGTGTATATGTTAAAAATAAACGGTTTTAAAAATCATTTATCCCAAACGTACGCGCACTTGATGAGCAGTATATAATATATTTTTTTAAAATATATTATATTATATTTTAAACTGATTGACCATCGATATAATCATCAGCATTTATTACAATTGAAGAAAATATTTGGTTCATATATGAGAATCAGCGACATCTACTCTTACTTAATTTTATTAATTCACCGCCGTTTGAGAAATATCGCATTCGGAAAAATTCTCATCGATCGATGGGTTCAATTGTTCTGCATTGAACCTCGAATATGGATTGCAGCATCGTTAACGAATGCTGCTCATCATTTGATCAGTCGTCAATGAAGTGACATTATTGATAAATGTTGATCATTGTATAATTCGTAGTTACTTATTATTCAATGGGTATCCTTGGTAAATGCTGATCATTTCATCGTTAGCCGCATTTGGGTTCCAATGAACATCTGTGGGAAATGCTGATCTTTCAGTTCAAGCGCATTGACTTTCCAATGGACATCATTGGGTAAAGCGGATCATTTCGTTCATCAGCATTTACCTTCCCATGGACACCATTGGGCAATGCTGATCGCTCGATACATCCGCATTGGCTTTCCAATGAGCATCATTGAGTAATGATGATCATTCGATTCATCCGCATTGGCTTTCCAATGAGCATCATTGAGTAATGATGATCATTCGATTCATCCGCTTTGATGTTCAATGGATACCCATTCACCGATCAATGGTCAGCCCTGTACGCCATTGACAAATGCGGAAATCTCAATGGGTCCCCATTCATTGTCCAATGGAGTCGTATGAGGACCATTGGTTGCCATTGGCGATTCAATGGAGTTTTTTACTACGGGATTCTTTGAGATATGAATTGAAAAATCGAAAATTGAATAAAATATGAAAAAAATCAATTTTTGGGGCATAACGTTCCACGTGATATTGCAAAATTGGAAAGAAAAAAATACTATTTGAAAAAAAAGTTTCCGTTAAACTTGAAACAAATTTGGAAATGTGTGAAAAAATAACAAAATAAAAAGAGTCGTTCGAAAATTGGAAATTTTAATTTTTTTCTGACATTCGTTTGAGAAAAGAATAACAAACTTTGAAAAAAATTCCCCTAACACGATTTTGAAAACAACAAAATTTGTTTATTTTGTGGAATTTTTTTTTTATGTTGATCAAAAAATTATTACAGCGTTTTACACTGAAGAGCTCCAACTAAAAATTGCAACATTGCAAAAAAAAGTATTACATAAGAAAATAGTTGCAAGAATAAAATCAACACTTATTACGAATTACAATAAATTGGAATTGTATGAAAAAATTGTAAATATTAATTTTTTTTATAATTCTTTGAGACATGAATAAAAAAAAGTGAAAACCAATTCATCGTAAATTCAATCGTGTGAAGAATAATAAAAAATATAAAGACAAGTAAAAACAAAAGAATGTCGTTCGAAAACGAGTAATTTTAATTTTCTCGCACATTCGTTTGAGAAACGAATAAAAATTTGTAAAAAAATTCACCAAACTCGATTTTAAAAACAACGAAAATTTGTTATTTTGCAAAAAATAAATGTCATGCTTAACAAAAAATTATCCGAACGTTTTACATTGAGTGCTCCGAGTAAAAATTGCAAGGTTGCAAAAAAAACGTATTGCATAAAAAAATAGTTTCAAGAATAAAACCAATCGTGTAAAAAAAAATCAGTGGCCAATAATCACAAATATGATTTTTTTTTTTTTACAATTGTTTGTGACAAGAATATAGAAATTAAACACAAATTCGTTGAACACCATTTTCAAATTAATAAAAAAAAATTAGGAATAATAACAAAAAAAAACACTAGTTGATCGAAAATTTTAATTCTTCTCTGACATTCTTTTGAGAAATGAAGAAAAATTTCGAAAAAAATTCGCCAAACACGATTTAAAAAAAAAAATATATATATTATTTTGCAAAAAATAAATAATTGTCATGTTTAACAAAAAAAAATATCATGTTTTACACCGAGAGCCCGGAATAAAATTTGCAAGATTACAAAAAAAAGTTGCAAGAAAAAAACCAATAAATTACAAATTTCGAAAAAAATCGAATTGTGTAAAAAAAATCAGTCGCCAAAAATTACGAATATGGATTTTTTTGATACAATAAAGAAATTAAAAAAAAAAATTGTTGACGACCATTTCAGAATTAATTTTAAAAAAATTAGTTTCTTAGAATAGGGTCGAAGAGATTTTCTCTTGTTCGAGGAAAAACACAACGCCAACGTTTTACACTGCGAGTGCCGAGTTTGAAGGTCATTATTGTTTATAGAGAGGTAGTCTTCGCACATTTTCAGTGGGACGGGATGAGGGAAAGGAGGCTGAAGGAAAAGTCAGGAGTTTAGTGCCAGTAGAGGCAAAAGGAGGCCGAAGTGTGTGTGTAGGGTTGCAGTGGCGCGAAGCCCATTGCAGTGGCAGCAGGTGCAATGACTCGAGAGAGCGGTGACCTCGACGCGCTCGAGTACGTTCCTCTTTGCTTGAAAGAGAGGAAGATCGCGACTCTCCGGAGAGAAGGAGGGTGGGAGGGAGGGAGGGATGAAGGGAGGGAGGGAGGGAGGGAGGGAGGAAGGGAGAGAGGGAGAGAGAGAGAGAGAGAGAGAGAAGCTTCCACTCGTTGCAACTTTGTCGTGCATTTTCCTTCCTTTTCCTAAAAAAAAACAAAAAAAAAAGTTTTTTCTCGAAAATCCAATTTTGGCAAGCAATTTTCTACTAGCCCATTCCCCCTAAAATTCTTTTGATCATTTTCCTTTTTGAAAAAAAATCAAAAAGCCGCTTTTGAAAATATTGTTTTTTTGTGGAACCTCGATTTTGGAAAATAATTTTCAAAAACTCTAGTTATTTTGAAATTGATTTATCGCACTTCTTTTTTCTCGTCGCCTTTGGAATGATTAATTTTTACAACTTCAGTTTTGGCTACAAATTTTTTATGACGCTTTAGTAATTCTAAAATTTGGTTGTTTGGGATATTGCAATTTTTTTTATGAAAACCACGCTTTTGGAGATATAGATTTTTTTTGAAAACTCGTTTTGGAAATATAATTTTTTTTTGAAAACTCACTTTCGGCAATTAATCTTCAAAAACTTGAGGGTTTCTGTAAAATTCGTTGCATCGTATTCTGCAATTTTTTGTTGAATAATCTCGCTCTTGGAAATATATTCATTTTTGTGGAATCTCGATTTTGGAAACTAATTTTCAAAAACTCTAGTAATTCTGACATTGATTTATCGTATTTCTTTTTTCGTCGCCTTTGAAATGATTACTTTCGAAATTTTAGTTTTGGCAACTTATTTTTCAAAATGGTTCAGTAATTCTAAAATTTTTGGAAATATCGATTTTTTTTGTAACTCACTTTTGGCAACTAATTTGCCGAAATTTGTTAACAATTTTTCCAGTTATTCCAGTATGCGTTTCATCGTGTTCTAAAATTTGTTTCCAAAAACCCCGTTTTTGGAAACATCAAATTTTAGAACCTAAATCGTGGCATCTGTTGAAAAAATGTTCAGTATTTTCAACAAATTTTCAGTGTCTTTCAATAATTAATTAATTAATCGGTTTCATCGTATTCCGACACATTTTGCTCCTAAAACCCCGTTTTTGGAAAAATTGACTTTTTGGAATTTCGATTTTGGCAATTTTTCATCATTATACTCGTTGGATTCGTCGAAAGAAGGCGAGTTCGGTATTTCGATGGAAATGGGGTTAAAATATCCCTGGGACAAAATATGACGGGGTTTTAAGGTATTTTGAATACGTGCTGGTCGATTTATGCAAATAGGAAAGAGTGATGGCGTGCGGCACGTACAGCTTGTATGGGAGGTCGTTTATTAGCCGAAGAGCTCGTGAACTCACATGCATGCATACATTTATACATGGGGCATTCCACACCGAATCGACCCTTCACCTCTCCAATTTTATCCGCAATTTTTTATGATTTTGTAATACCTCTGAAAAGCTCTTGGGATTTTTTTCAGATTTTTTTTGGAGCGAATTTACTTAATTTTAATTTTATAAACAAATTACAATTAGCAAATTACTTTTTACAATAAAAATCTGAAAAAATTCATCAACATTTTGCATGCTATAAACAACAATTATCAATAATGATATTGCCCAAAAGTTATTAATAAATTGTTTAAACAATTGTTAATAACTTTTGGGCAATATTACTGATGAAAAATAATCAATAATTATTATTGACAATTGACTGACATTCTTTTGAGAAATAAATAACAAACTTCGAAAAAAATTCACCAAACACGATTTTGAAAACAACAAAATTTGTTTATTTTGTGCAAATTTTTTTTTAATGTTTATCAAAAAATTATTACAGCGTTTTACACTGAAGAGCCCCAACTAAAAATTGCAAGATTGCAAAAAAAAGTATTACATAAGAAAATAGTTGCAAGAATAAAATCAACATTTATTACGAATTACAAAAAATTGGAATTGTGTGAAAAAATTGCAAATATTATTTTTTTTATAATTCTTTGAGACATGAATAAAAAAAGTGAAAACCAATTCATCGTAAATTTAATTGTGCGAAGAATAATAAAAAATATAAAGACAAGTAAAACAAAAGAATGTCGTTTGAAAATGAGTCATTTTAATTTTCTCGCACATTCGTTTGAGAAACGAATAAAAATTTGTAAAAAAATTCACCAAACTCGATTTTAAAAACAATACAAATTTGTTATTTTGCAAAAAATAAATGTCATGTTTAACAAAAAATTATCAGTACGTTTTACACTGAGTGCCCCGACTAAAAATTGCGAGGTTGCAAAAAAAACGTATTGCATAAAAAAAATAGTTGCAAGAATAAAACCAACCATATTAGGGATTTTTTAAAATTGGAATTGTGTAAAAAAAAATCAGTGGCCAATAATCACAAATATGAATTTTTTTTACAATTGTTTGTGACAAGAATATAGAAATTGAACACAAATTCTTTGAACACCATTTTCAAATTAATAAAAAAAAATTAGGAAAAATAAAAAAAAAATACTAGTAAAATACCTCTCCAATTTTATCCGCAATTTTTTATGGTTTTGTAATACTTCTGAAAAATACTCAAGTTTTGTTTAAATATTTTTTTGGAGCGATTTTACTTAATTATAATTTTATAAACAAATTACTGTTGGCAAATTACTTTTTACAATAAAAATCTGAAAAAATTCAGCAACATTTTGCATGCTATAAGCAACAATTATCAATAATGATATTGCCCAAAAGTTATTAATAAATTGTTTAAACAATTGTTAATAACAATTTGTTAATAACTTTTGGGCAATATTATTTATGAACAATAATCAATAAATATGATTGATAATTGTCGTTCATTGCATGTTAAATGTTGCTGAATTTTTTCAGATTTTTAGGGTAAAAAGTAATTCGCTAAAAGTAATTTGTTTATAAAATTATAGTTTAGTCAAATCGCCCCAAAAAAATCTGAAAAAAATCCTGAGTGCTTTTCAGAGTCGGTACAAAAGCATAAAAAATTGCGGACGAAATTGAAGAGGTGAAGGGTCAGATTCAGGTCGATTCGGCGTGGAATGCCCCATATATACTCCACAATGAGCTCACTGGTCAATTCTCCCACATTCGCAGAAATAATCCCATCGCGTTATTCCGCATCAATATTATCGATTAACCAAAGCTTTTCGAGGCTTATGCCAATTATCGTTAATTGCCTGGCTCTGATACAAATTTTCCTGTAATCGATTATTAATGTTCCAATTTCCAATAATTTTTCAAATAAATTATTTCCGTTCGCAGAATTATTAAAATTCATAACTATCACACGTATTTTCATTACGAATATAACATTAATAATGTCGTACAAATACGAAATTTTCAGTATTTTCAGATTCCTGATTTTTTTTTGTCTCGGTTAATCAAGTAAACCTGAGTTTTTGATTCTTGGATGAAATTTAAAAAAAAATATTAAATGTATTTGAAGAATTATTTTACTTCCAGTAATTATTCTAATCGTTAATTTCAATTTTGATATTAATAAAAAAATGTTAAATAAAAATTTTGAGAAAAATAATCAATCGATCGTTCGATCGATTGAATACCGATCGATAATTTAATTTTATTGTCATTTCATAGTCAAATTTTGTAAACATGAGTTTTTGATTCGTGGATTAAATTGAAAACAAAAAATTGAATGTATTCAAAGAATTATTTTGATTCCAGTAATTATTTAAATCGTTAAATTCAATTCCGAGATTAATAAAAAAATTTGAATAAAAAATTTAGGAAAAATGAAGTTCAATCAATTAAATATCGATCGATAATTTAATTTTGTTGTCATTTCATAGCTAAATTTTTGTAAACATGAAATTTTGATTCTTGGATTAAGTTAAAAAAAAAAAAGATTATATATATATTCAAAAAGTAATTCTAATTCCAGTAATTATAAAAATCGGTGAATTCAACTCTAATATTAATTTAAAGCTGCTAATAAAAAATTTAGAGTAAATAAAGTGTAATAGGTCAATTATCAATCGATAACTTAATTTTAATGAAATTATTCCAATAATTATGTTTAATTATAATTTAATTTTTATGAATTATGACAGCTTTGATAATAACGTCATTTTATAGCCAAATTTTATAAAAATAAAATTCTGATACGAATTAAAAGCTTTAAAAAAAAATTTAGAAAAAATCAAGTGTATTCGATTAATTATCGATCGATAATTTAATTTGAATTATTAACGATAACTTCGACAATAACGTCATTATATACTCAAATTTTGTAAACATGAAATTTTGATTCTTGGATTGACTTTAATTTTAATGAATTATGAAATCGTCGACGAAATGTCATTTCGTAACAAAATATTGTAAGCATAAATTTTCATTGTTGGATTATAAAAAAAAAAAAAGTTTGAATATATTCGAAGAATAATTCTAATTCCAGTAATGGTAAAATCGGCAAATTCAACTCTTAATCAAAAGCTTCGAATAAAAAATGGAGTAAAAATAAAATTCAATCGCTTGATAATCGATCAACAATTCAATTTTTAAGAATAATGACAGATTTGACAATAACGTCATTTTGTAGCCAAATTTCATAATTATGAAATTTTAATTCTTGGATAAATTTTCACTTTACCCAGAAAAAAGATCTAGTCGTAGATACCATAATCGTTTATTTGATCATTTTTTAGTTACTTCAAAGAAAATTTTCTTTCCATCCAAGTTTGGATGATATTCACTTCCACTATATTTATTTATTTAAATTCACTGTCATCGAGAAACAGGCGTTGAAGAACAATTCTATCCGTTGTTACTAAATATCTATTTATCGGTAATCCCATCCGATCATATCTGCAGATTTGTCAGTACCCCCAAAATCCGCCAGGTGGCTACCTCTCGCGCAAGCGAATCTGCCTCTCGACGCCTATAACCTTTCCAAGCTCGTCTGTGACTTAGTGATGGCGATATTTGATGAATGTATCGATATTTGGTATCGATACGTATTAGTGGTCTGAGTATCGATACAGGTGTAATATCGGGAATGCGATATCGATATCACCGATATCGATACTCAAATAAAAATGCGAACAAACCTCAGTTCGAAATAAAAACAGTAGTTTTATACCTCAGTCGGTAACAAAGAACTGCAGTTTCTTACCTCAGTTGGTAACAAAAAACTGTCGTTTGTACCTCAGTCGGTAACAAAACCGGTAATTTTTTGCCACAGTCGGTAACGTAAACTCAATAAAAATCGGTTGTATCGAAATTTCGATATTTATGGATTGCGTATCGATACTTGAAAATATCGCAACGCCAAGAATCGATACAAAATATCGATATTTGGGTCGAAGAGTATCGATATTCCAAATATCGATACTGTATCGCCCATCACTAGTCTGTGTTTGATATCCATATTTTTCACTATGGACATTTAATACATTGAACATTGCGGCAAAACGCAAGATGGTCGAATCCCCGAAAGAGATTCCCATAAAAAAGGATCTTTTTTCTTTTACCTTCTGTTAAAGAAAAGACGAAACTTTACGAAATTGTAGACTTGTGTAGCTATACATTCAAAGATTAAAATGTTCAAAAATATATATTGAATAAATATTTTAAAAAAAAATTATTTCATTTAAATACATATTTGTTCAGTTTGAAAAAATATTTATTCATATTAAATAAAAATTTATTAAATCGCAATATATTTTCCTGTTAGGTCATTCAAGAAAAAAAATTTTCGTTGACATTCATAGAGTTGTATTAGGCCGGCCTCCAACTAAAAAAAATTATTTGGCTTGACTAGGATTTAGTTAAGGCGAGGCTAAATACCGACATTATTTCTGAAGTCCTATATTATCGACTCAAAATCGCTGTCCAAACTTTTTCCAATACCGATGGATGAATATTAATTAAATTTATGAATGAATGTTGAATTGTCAGACAGTTTGGATAGAATCTGATGAGAATAATATTTATTTCATGAGAATTCCACACGGGGCTGCCCTCTTTCGGATTTTTGTGAACTTGATTTCGCCATTTTGTTTTTCGATAATACACTAAATTTATCAACATTTATCTCGTGATTTGGATTCCAAACTTACGTCGCGGTTTTTTCATAAAATAATGTCGAAGATGCATCGATATTCGTACTTTAGTGTTCGTCATGGAGCCCCACTCTTGGTTTTAGCCGAAATGCAGTAGAAACATTATAATTTGATATTTTCAATTACAGATTCCTGATGATAATCAGATCTGTAATTTTTTTATTTTTATTTCGAATAAATTTAAGTGGGGCTCCATTTGTGCCATAATTCCGATGATACTGTCAAAATTTTATTGATTTCCATCCATTCGTGCCAGAGCAAGTTTGGAATCCATTTTCGAGGTGCTAATGTCGGTATTTAGCCTCCGCTTAAGAGGAGGCTAAAGGCGACATTCGGACCTCTCTCTCTCGCTCTCACATGACCCTTATCATCCTTTCTCTCTCGCACTCGCACGAAAAATGTCGGTATTTAGCCTCCTCTTAAGAGGAGGCTAAATACCGACACTAACACTTCGAAATTGCCATCCAAACTTGCTCTTATACAAATGGATGGAATTGAATAAAATTTTAACAACATCATCAGAACAATGACAGGAATGGAGCCTCACTTAAATTTTTTCGAAAAACAAAAAAAAAATTTACAGATTCACTTACCACCAAGAAACTGTAATTGAAAAACTTAAATTATTAAACTTTTACTGCATTTCGGGTAAAACCAAGAGTGAGGCTCCATGAAGAACGCCACGATACAAATATCGAGACGTTTTCGACATTATTTTATCAAAATGACACGCCATAAGTTTGGATGGCGCATCAAGAGATAAATATCGATAAATTGTAGTTTTATTGAAAAACAAAATTGGCGAAATGTAGTTCACAGACGAGCGAGTGGGTGGGGGTCGAAGAGTCGACTAACCAATATTTCGAACGGCCGAAATCCCGAATTTCACGATTACGAGCGTTCGAATAACGAAGCGCCGAAATCCCGAACGCCAGAAAAGCGAAAGCGGTGAGAGCCGCCCCATGCGTAAGAGAGGGAGAGATGCGCCTCCTCTCTCTCTTACGCATGGGGCAGCTCCCTCGACTTTCTCTTTTCTGGCGATCGGGATTTCGGCGCTTCGTTATTCTAACGCTCGTAATCGTGAAATTCGGGATTTCGGCCGTTCGAAATATTGGTTAGTCGACTCTTCGACCCCCACCCAAGCGAGTGAGGGCAGCACCATGGATTCTGACGAGTAACCTATAATATTTAAGGGGCTCGAATGAGTTTGTTGGCATTAGCTGTAACTCATTTTAGCCTCTCAATTGACAATTAATTGTTAATTAATTTATCCCCCTCTTAATTGTCAAAATGTGATTAATTTTCATCCACGGTTGTCGGAGAAAGACTGGACAACGATGATACGTCGATAATGTAGGGATTGAATAAAAATGGTATTTAGCCTCCTCTTGAATGTTCGAGATCTTTTTTCTGGGTGTGTAATTTGCGCGCAAATTTCTTTTCTCGCTCATCCCGTTTCCCTTTTCTCACAGGCTTCGTAATATTGCTCTGCTTTAAATTCGCGAGGCTTAAGGGGGGTGCGAGGGTGAGAGAGAGGGTAGTTTAGCTCAACTACCCCCTTCCCCGATCCCCGTACGGAAATTCGATAACGATTGGATCCACACTGCCGAAATGTCAATCTCGTTAAAGCTCGTCTTTTTCGAATTTCTTCCAAGTTGAACTTTTTTTTTGCCCCAATCACGAATGGGGCAAAGAAAAATTGTTAAATACCGGGTTGCAAATAATGCATTACTTTTTTAATGCATTTGCATTTTCATTAACCTTTAACATTTAATGGTTGTTGAAAATAATTTTCATTAACCATTAAAATTTAATGGTTAATGGAAATTATTGTCATTAACCATTAAAATTCAATGGTTAATGGAAATTATTTCCATTAACCATTAAATTATTTCCATTAACCATTAAATGTTAATGGTTAATGAAAATGCAATTGCATTAAAAAAATTAATGCATTATTTGCAACGCTGCCCATTACAATGTAGTGTGTAATAGAAAAAATTTCCATTGCCCATTGCAATGTAATGTGTAATGGACAAAATTTTGATTGCAATTTTGGGAATGGAAAAACATAGATGAATAAATTATTGCAGTTTTGCATTACATTTTATTGACTTAGGACTGTGATTTTTAGAATTATAATATAGATGCTTTTTAGAATTTAAGGACAGAATCTAAGTCCTAAGTCAATAAAATGTAATGCAAAATTGCAATAATTTATTCATCTATATTTTTCCATTCTCAAAATTGCAATCCAAGTTTTGCCCATTACACATTACATTGCTAATAATAATATAGATGCCTTTTATAATTATAATATAGATGCTTTTTAGAATTTAAGGTACCTGAAAATCTAAGTCCTAAGTCAAAAAAATGTAATGCAAAATTACAATAATTTATTCATCTATATTTTTCCATTCTCAAAATTGCAATCAAAGTTTTGTCCATTACACATTACATTGCAATGGGTAATGGAAATTTTTTCTATCACACACTAGATTGTAATGGGCACGATTGCAAATAATGCATTACTTTTTTTAATGTCATTGCATTTTCATTAACCATTAACCATTAAATTTTAATGGTTAATGAAAATAATTTCCATTAACCATTAAATTTTAATGGTTACTGGAAATGATTTCCATTAACCGTTGAATTTTAATGGTTAATGAAAATAATTTCCATTAACCATCAAATTTTAATGGTTAATGAAAATAATTTCCATTAACCATTAAAAAAGTAATGGTTAATGCATTATTTTTTCATTAAAAATTTCGCAACCCTGGTTAAATACCTCCTGTATGTTTTTCTGTCTCTTCCAAATTAGATATTTTTTTTTATCAATTTTTTTCTCAAACTGAATTCTTTCTAAAAAATTTGATCATAAAGAAAAGTCTAAAAATGAAGAGTTCCTGGAATTTTCAAAACTTCATAAGTTTTAATGTTTCATTATTTTTTTTTTCATTTTTTCGATTTTTCTTAAATTGATCAACTAATTCTCAATTTATTTTTTATTATTTTTTCATGATTTTATTTTATTATTTTTCTTAATGTTTCTGAAAGACTTGCTTGGTTTTTTTTTTCGAGATCACACGATTCTTTCAACCTTCAAATATCGCAATGACCTTGAGAGGAACGATTTTGCTTTTTCCCGCAGTTTTTCGTTGGGGAAAAAAAAATAGAGTTTTTTTTTCGTAGAAAGTAAGTCGACGAATTTTCCCAATTTCACGGAAGTCGCACTTTTTTTCTCATCAGTATGTGAAAAATTTATACGCGGATGTCAAATGAAAACTCTTGCAGTCCAATGCGCAGTCGCGCCGCGCACAGGACTCTTATATATGGGTCATTCCATGTCAAATCGACCAAGAGTTGGAATCGATCCCTTTCAATTTCAATGAAATTTGGTCAGAAGTTTTGGTTTTCAATAAAACGAAGTTCTACCAAAGGAAAAAAAATAAAAAATTTTGTTTCGAAAGTTATGCCAAATTCAAAATTTCACAATTTTTCAAATCTGTCAAGTTTATTTTTTAAATTTCTTGAAAACTATTATAGTTATGACAAATCGCTCTGAATTCGTTTTAAAGAGTATACTTGGGACTACGAAAAAAAAATATTCCGAAAAAAAAATTTGAAAAATGATGAATTTGGAGAATTTTGAATTTTCAAAAATCGTAAAAATCCAAGTTCCATATTTTATTTTTGGTTTAATTTTTTTATATAATACCTTGTACTGATCTTAAAAGATCTTGAAATTTTCAGAGAGGTGTTTTTTTTTGTTTCAAAAATAAAAATTTTCGAATTTTGGTAATTTTTTTTTTTTTGTTTTTCCTCTAAGTTAAGTAAAGTTGAGCAATCATGTAATTCTGTAATTTTGAGCAGTAAAAATTTCAACTAATGACCATTAAAAAAAAAAAAAATTTACCAAAATTCATAAATTTATATTTTTGAAACAAAATCACACCATCTTGAAAATTTCTGGATCTTTTAAGATCAGTACAAGGTATTATATAAAAAAAATTAAACCACAAATAATATATGGATCTCAGATTTTTACGATTTTTGAAAATTCAAAATTCTCCGAATTCATCATTTTTCAAATTTTTTTTTCGGAATATCTTTTATTGTAGCTCCATGTATACTCTTTAAAACGAATTTAGAACAATTTTTCGTATCTATAATAGTTTTCAAGATATTTAAAAAATAAACTTGACAGATTTGAAAAATTGTGAAATTTTGAATTTTGCCCAACTTTCGAGAAAAATTTTTTATTTTTTTTTCCTTTGGTAGAACTTCGTTTTATTGAAAACGAAAACTTCTGACCAAATTTCATCGAAATTGAAAAGGGTCGTTCCAACTCTTGGTCGATTTGACATGGAATGGCCCATATGTATGTAGAGAACTACACGCTTCGGCTGAGTTTACCTTTCTTTTTTTCTTCCTTATTCGTACTCTTCCGATCTGGTTCTTGGATTTCTCGTCGCGTAACCCTTGACGTTTTTTTTTCTTCTTTCTCTCGGGCTCTTACGTCCCGACCATAATTCTCTTCCTTGACTCGACGCCGAGGACCCCTTTAATCTTTCTTTCGATCATAAATTTTCGCTTACTTGAAGAAATAAAAATCACAGAAATCACGAAAAGTTATCAGAATCTATATTTGTAATTTTTATTACATTTATAATTATTTTTGAATTTTCTTTTCAAGCATCATAATTATTAATAATAATCATTACCAAAATATAAAAAATGGGGCCAGCTTTATCCCATCAATCAAGGATATAAAAATTTTTTTGTACACGATGAAACTGACCCCAAAACTTAATTTTTTTTCAAATGTTATCAAAAATATTTTTCAAAGTGCAAAATATTTTTTAAATTTTTCAATTTTTAATTTTTGTCATTTAATTTTCAAAATTTGGTGGCAAAATTTATATGGAAAAAATAATGGCACATTATATGGGATATTGTAGAGAGCGAGCAAAGTGTGTAATTTTGAGGGCTTTTGTAAATGTGCCACTTGCAATTTTCCACGTAATCTGCAGGATTCTGACATTCATATATATATGGGTCATTCCATGACAAATCGACCAATAGTGGAATCGATCCCTTTCGATGAAATTTCGGCAGAAGTTTTTTTTCATCATAAAACGAAGTTCTACTAAAGGAAAAAAATAAAATTTTTGTTTCGAAAGTTATGCAAAATTCCAAATTTCACAATTTTTCAAGTTTATTTTTTAAATATCTCCAAAACTATTATAGTTACGAAAAAATAAATAACAAAAAAAAATATTCTGAAATTTTTTTTTGAAAAATGATGAATTTGGAGAATTTGAAATTTTTAAAAATTGTGAAAATCCACGATCAACATTAATTTTTTAAAAATATAATACCTTGTACTGATCTTAAAAGATCCTGAAATTTTCAGAATTGCGTTTTTCTTTTTTTCGAAAATATAAAATTTTGAATTTTGGTATCAAATTTTTGTTTACCTCTTAATTAAGTAAAGTTGAGCAAGCGCGTAATTTTCAGAAGTAAAAATTACATTATTGCCCAACTTTACTGAACTTATTGTTAGAGGTATACAAACAAATTTTTTTACAAAAATTCAAAATTTCATATTTTTGAAAAAACACAAAACGCAATTCTGAAAATTTCAAGGTCTTGTAAAATCAGTACAAGGTTTCATATAAAAAAAAAATAGAACCAAACGTTTTATGTTGATTCCAACTTTTGGTCGATTTCACATGGAATGACCCATATGTGTTTATACGTCACTGTTTTTTTCTCTCAGCTATTACCTGCATTATGCAGTGGTTGCAATTTTATATATAAGATTACGTGACGAGTTTGCTACTCTGGGCAGTGCAAAACTCAGAATGAGAGAGAGAAAGAGAGAGAGAGAGAGAGAGAGAGAGAGAGAGAGAGAGAGAGAGAGAGAGAGAGAGAGAATTTTCCTCTATTTCTCTCGGTTCGTCTAAGCAATGGATACATGGCACCGTTGCTCACGATCCCATGAATTTCTCCCTCGTGCCTCGTCACGAGACGACGACCGTTTCTACAACGTTTTTCTCCCCACTTCGAAAAAAAAAACTCCGTTCCTTTTATTTTTTTTTTTCATCCTTACACGCAGCAGAGCCGAGAAAACCGGAAAAGATTCTTCAAACTATTTTTCGAAAATTATCATTATTGCTTCAGAAATTTAAAAAGTTGATTTTATATTTCTCAAAAAAAAAAAACATTTTCTCAGTGATGAAATTTATTCGAAAATTTTGTCACCATTTTTGTTTGGTTTGAAATTTTTTAAAAATTATTTGTTGTTATTCTTTAGTAATATTCAAGTAATTTTACAAGAGACTTTTAAGGGGGAAGCTAATGTGAGGGGTGAAAAAATTGTCTATGAGAAATTTTGACGCAGATGTAACTATTGAGGTTTATTGAGGTTTATTGAGGTTTATTATTTAAAGATTGGGTTATTGTTATTTTATTAAATATTCAATTTATTGCACAGCAACTGTTGTTAAAAATTTTTGAAAATTCATTGGCATCTTTGTGAAATTTAATCGCTTGTAGAATTTAAATAGTTGATTTTACATGTCTCGATTTTTGTTTAATAATAAAACCTCAATAATAACATTTATTCAATACTTTTGTCAGAAATTTTCTTGACTTTGAAATAAAAAAATTAATATTTTATTTTTATTTTTGGTAACATTTTTTTCCAATAAGGGTGAAAAAATTATCAATGTTTGAAATTTTTTTTACGCAGCCATAATTAATTATTAAAGGATTGGGTTATTGTTATTTTATCAAGTACATATTCAACTTATTTCCTAGCATTTTTTATTGAAAAATCTCCAAAATTAACAAAGATAAATATTATCTTAACGACAAAAAAATTCCATTGTGCCAGTCATATCTTGATAAAAGGTTATCTGAAAAAAAAAATTATCAACATCATCTGGGTCTTTCCATGTCAAATCGACCAATAGTTGGAATCGATTCAATTTCGATGAAATTTGGTCAGAAGTTTTCTTTTACCATAAAGCGAAGTTCTACCAACGGAAAAAAATTGGAGATTTTGTTCGAAAGTTATGCAAAATTCAAAATTTTACAATTTTTTCAATTTTTCAAGTTTATTTTTTAAATATCTCGAAAATTATTATAGTTACGGAAAAATCTTGCTAGGTTAATTTTAAAGAGTTAAAAGAGACTTGAGGCTACAAAGAAAAATATTCCGAAACAAAATTTTGAAAAATGATGATGTTGGAGAATTTTTAATTTTTTTAAATCGTGAAAATCCACGATCAACATTGAATTTTAGGATCAATTTTTGTTAAATATAATACCTTGTACTGCAATCTTAAAAGATCCTGAAATTTTCAGAATTGCGTTTTTTTCAAAAATATAAATTTTTTAATTTTGGTAATGAAATTTTTTTTTACCAATATAAAGTTGAGCAATCATGTAATTTTGTAATTTTTACTGCTCAAAATTACAAAATTACATCATTGCTCAACTTCCGACGAAAGAAAACTTCTGACCATATTTCATAGAAATTGAAAGAGGTCGATTCCAACTATATATTGGTCGATTTGACATGGAATGACCCATTTATAGCTACATTCAGTTAAATTACATGATTGCTCAACTTCTGATGAAACAAAACTTTTAACCAAATTTCATCGATATTGAAGGGGGTCAATTCTAACTATTGCTCGATTCGACATGGAATGACCCATCTATAGCTACATCCAGTTAAATTACATGATTGCTCAACTTTCGATGAAAGAAAACTTCTGACCAATTTTCATCGAAATTGAAAGGAATCAATTCCAACTATTGGTCGATTTGACATGGAATGACCCATCTATAGCTACATTCAGTTACATTACATGATTGCTCAACTTTCGATGAAAGAAAACTTCTGACCAAATTTCATGGAAATTGAAAGGGGTCAATTCCAACTATTGGTCGATTTGACATGGAATGACCCATCTATAGCTACATTCAGTTACATTACATGATTGCTCAACTTTCGATGAAAGAAAACTTCTGACCAAATTTCATCGAAATTGAAAGGGGTCAATTCAAACTATTGGTCGATTTTGACATGGAATAACCCATCTATAGCCACATTCAGTTAAATTACATGATTGCTCAACTTCCGATGAAAGAAAACTTCTGACCAAATTTCATCGAAATTGAAGGGGGTCAATTCCAACTATTGGTCGGTTTGACATGGAATGACCCATCTATAGCTACATTTCGTTAAATTACATGATTGCTCAACTTCTGATGAAAGAAAACTTCTGACCAAATTTCATCGAAATTGAAAGGGGTCAATTCCAACTATTGGTCGATTTGACATGGAATGACCCATCTATAGCTACATTCAGTTAAATTACATGATTGCTCAACTTCCGATGAAAGAAAACTTCTGACCAAATTTCATCGAAATTGAAAGGGGTCAATTCCAACTATTGGTGGATTTGACATGGAATGACCCATCTATAGCTACATTCAGTTAAATTACATGATTGCTCAACTTCCGATGAAAGAAAACTTCTGACCAAATTTCATCGAAATTGAAAGGGGTCAATTCCAACTATTGGTCGATTCGACATGGAATAACCCATCTATAGCTACATTTACAATTAGTTATATCATTGTGCAGTTTATTTCTATGATCATTTATATAATGGTGACGAATTGTTTTTTTTTTAATTTTCAGAACTCCTTTTTTTATTCGAGCGAATTTAAAAAATAGTAATTATCAAAATTTTTGAAATCGATTACGTACAGACTTAGCGATTAGAAAAATAAAAAAATTGATAATCGGCTCATAAGTTTTCAAGTATTCAATCCTAACCAGTTGCCCCACCTGCTCTCACTAAAGTGACTATAATTCAGTCAATTTTTCAAAATTTTGACTAAAAATTTTATCTACATGTTTTTGAAAATTTATACTTTGATTAGATGCACACAAAAAAAATTCGAATTTGTATGGTCATTTTCTTCCCCCTTGAGTCGCGACGCACCTGCCGTTTCTTCGGCCATTTGCAGAGGCAAGCCACTTAAGGTATATTATAGTAAAGGGGAAGCAAAAAACTATGAAAAATCGCCTTGAGGTTCTTTTTTTCGTGTTTTTTTTTCGTCACGCCGGAGCGATTCACCGCGTCGCCTCTTACGGATATCCTGGGGTGAAATACCCATAGAACCCCCATACACAATGTTTCAAACGAGTCAGGTGTTCTTCTTCTTCTGTTCCATTTCGTTCTCAGTCTTTCAAGAAGTTTCAACCCGACTGGATCTATTTTTTTTTTTACTTCCCCGTGCGACGCCATTTTCGTTTTTGTTCAGCAAAAATTTGCCATAATAAAATCATGGTGTCCGGAGTCTCAAAGCTCAAATCCAGTTTGGAGCAATTTAGTTCCCTCGCGGCGACCATAATCGAGAATCCTGTTTCTTATCTGCTGGAAATTGTCATTTCTCGTGAGTCCGCATTAATTTAGTTTTTTATTCAGTTAAAATCAACCGAATTTAGAAAATCAATTTTTAAAGCTCCTTTTAGCATATTTAATATTTAATATTTAATATTTAATATTTAATATTTAATATTTAATATTTAATATTTAATATTTAATATTTAATATTTAATATTTAATATTTAATATTTAATATTTAATATTTAATATTTAATATTTAATATTTAATATTTGATATTTGATATTGTTTATATTTATATATGTTGTACATTAACTATATTTTTTATATTTGAATAATCCAGAGAAAAAATTTTTGTATTTGAATTTTGCATTTTGATTAATTTGGAAAATTCTATTTGGTTGCTTTTGAGCTTTTTAGCAAGCAAATTTTTCTAAATTTACAAAACAGCATTTTTTTTTCGAAAAACATCCAAGCAGACATAAAGGAAATTTTTATTAAAATTGAAAAAAACAATTAGCCAATTTTTGTAGACTTTTATGACCGATTTGGAACGATTTTCAAAAATTTCTCGCGGGGACAATAATTGAGATATCGGGATAAATCAAACGGCGTTTTCCAGGTCCATTTATGGTCTGTTAGTAAAAAAATAAACATTTTAATCGACTGGACATAAACGAAAGTACAGTCCCTTGAAATAAATATCGCTTTTTTCATGTTTTTCAAAAATCGTTGAAATATGGCGAATTTTTTTTTCATATTTTGAGAAGTTTTACGGATCTAGTTGACGAGAAATTTTTCGGTGATAACCAATATACCATAAATGAAATCCAAATTTCATGAAAACGTGGAATAATAATTAATAAAACTCGATATTCGTCAATTTTTAAAGCTTTTTCTTGCAATTTTTTTTGTGCACTAAAAATTTCGATGCAATAATTGCATAAAATATAAAAAATACAAAATAAAATATATTTAATGAATAAATAATTAACCTTGGAGAACTTAATTTTAATTTTGGGGTCCATTTTCTTCCCATTTTTAAAACACGGCCACAAATACTGAGTTTCTAAAATATAGAGTTTTTTAGGTGAAAACATCTTTCGCGAGACTTTTAAGTGAAAAGTGTCTTCAAAAAGCGTGACGCCCCTTCAAAAAAATTTGTGAATAATTGAGAAGTGTTCTCAAAAAGCGTTACGGCCCTTCGAAGAAATGTTCCAAAATTGAATTCTGTTTTTCCTTATCATTAAATGTATTGATACGAAAAAACTAAAATTTCCGCAAAATTCACAATTTTTTTGCAAATTCAGAATAAAATATAATGAATAAAGGGATATTTCGTCTATTTGTACAATTTGGGACATTTTTAACCTATTGACATCAAAATTTCAGTCAATATTAAAATATATAAAATTCAATATTCAATATTAAAATATTGAAATTCAATTAAATATTAAAATTTTCAAAAAATTAATATTCCCACCAAATTCACAAATTTTTTGCAATTTCGAAAAATAATATAATGAATAAAGGGATATAGTTCGTCTATTTGTACAATTTGGGACATTTTTAGGCTGAAATAAAAATATCAGTCATATAAAAATATTAAAATATTAATTGATATTAAAATCCTTTCACGCTAAAGATGTTTTCATATCCATATTTATTTAAGAGTACTCATTGGTTTTTGCGAATTATTTTTTTTAATTAACAACACGCTCAGAATATAAAAATAGTAGAACTAGCAGGATAGAAAAAATTTTTACATTGTAAAGTTTAAAATTTTTAGTTGTAAATAATGCATTACTTTTATAATGCATTACCCATTTATTACCCATTACACTGCATAATGTGAAATGGATAAGTGTACCATTACAAAATACAAAAGTAATGTGTAATGAATGCGTGTTCCATTACAATTAAAAAAGTAATGTGTAATGGATGCGTGTCCCATTACAAATTAAAAAGTAATGTGTAATGGATGCGTGTTCCATTACAAATTAAAAAGTAATGTGTAATGTATGCACGTTCCATTAAGAATTACAATTTAAAAAAAAAAGTAATTTGCAGTGGAGAATATTCTATTACAAATATGAAAATTACGAAAATGGAACGTGCATACACTACACATTATTTTTTTATTTGTAATGGAAGACGCATCCGTTACACATTACTTTTTAATTCGCAATGGGACATGCATCCATTACACGTTGCTTTTATTACTTGTAATGGCACATGCATCCATTACACATTACTTTTTAATTTGTAATGGGACACGCATCCATTACACATTACTTTTTTATTTGTAGTGGAACACGCATCCATTACACATTACTTTTGTATTTTGTAATGGTACACTTATCCATTTCACATTATGCAGTGTAATGGGTAATAAATGGGTAATGCATTATAAAAGTAATGCATTATTTACAATGGGACATGCATCCATTACGCATTACTATTTTCATTTGTAATGGAATATGCCTACATTACACATTACTTTTTTTTATTTGTAATGGAAAACTTGTCCAATACTCATTGTTTAAAGTAATAGGTAAATGCATTACTTTTACGTTACTATTTCCAAAACTCTGATTACAAGT
The DNA here is from genome assembly GCA_946863875.1 of Alloplasta piceator. Lineage (NCBI taxonomy): Eukaryota > Metazoa > Arthropoda > Insecta > Hymenoptera > Ichneumonidae > Alloplasta > Alloplasta piceator. The sequence goes on along the minus strand of OX333078.1, from coordinate 33,081,764 downwards.
ATTACCATGAAACGTTACATCGGCATCGTCGCAAATTTCATGAATGAAGATTCGGAATTGAGGATTTGAGAATTGTAGAAAAAAGTAAACATGAAATGTAAACTGGCAATCCGAGTGCCATTAATCGTGGGTTCTCGTTAGTCGACGAAAGAGAGGAAGAGAGAGAGAGAGAGAGATCCCTCCCGGGAGAGAGAGAAAGGACGAGAGAGAGAGAGAGAGAGAGAGAGAGAGAGAGAGAGAGAGAGAGAGAGAGAGAGAGAGAGAGAGAGAGAGAGAGAGAAGACGAGAGAGAGAGAGAGGACGAGAGAGAGAGCGAGAGAGAGAGAGAGAGAGAGAGAGAGGACGAGAGAGAGCGAGACAGAGAGAAGGAAAGAAAATAAGAGAGAGAGTGAAGGAAAGAGAAAAAGAGAGAGAGGGAGAGAGTGATGTTTGTAACGTGATCACTGACACTCTGGGTTGAATGTAATCGAGTTGAATGTGCAAGCTTCTGAAGAGAGCAAAAGAGACTAGGAACGCAGAATCAGATGCCATCTTGTGGGACGTGCAGAATTTACAAGCATCACGATTCACGAGTTACAAGAGAATCGGCGAAAAATTTCTCCGCTGAATTCTTCGAGGAAATTCCTCAATCGAATAATGAACCCAATGAAATATTTGTTCTCGACGAATTTTTGAAACTTTTTAAATTTCTTTACCAATATTTCTATCTTGATGTTTCATAATTCGATACTATTTTTCTAATTTGCATGCCAATTTGTACAGCTTATTGGTATTCTTTTTTTAGATTATTATTTTTTTATTATTTGAATTTATTATTGATAGATTTTCATCAACGATCAATTGCATCTTTTTTTTTTTATAATTCATCTTTGATCCTTTTTTTTTTTTTAATTAATGGAAATTTCGGATTCTCCCAAATTTCTGCGTCTTGTATTTTTTGAGAATAGATTTTTTTTGTTATTTTCTCAACTTTAACTTTTCTCCAATTCATTTTTACAATTTTATCCCTTCAACAATTGCTTAAACCTCTTTTTGAGCTTCAACTTCAGTGCCCTTTTTTCTCATAACCTTCACAGTTTCCCATTCTCCTCTTGATTATTATTATTATTATTATTATTATTATTATTATTATTATTATTATTATTATTATTATTCTCTAGAACAATTTCTCAAACCTCTTCTTTGACTTTATCTGCATCAAACTTTTTTCCCCATAATCTTCGCATTTTTTCAGAGTTTCAAAAAATGTCTTTATACCACTCAGTGCAATAATGGACGCTTTTACGTCCGCAAGCGGACGTGAAAACGTCCATATTGCACCTCGTGATATAAAATATCGTACATCACGTGGCGTAAAAACATTTTCTGTCTCGTGATGTAATGTTCTATTTTCTTTTTCAAAAATCAATTAAAGATTTGAAAAATTGAATTAAATTAAATTGAAATCAATTAATAGATTTTCCTAGTATTTTTTAATCTTCGACTTTATTCCCACATAATTTCCACACGTATTTATCTCTTCGGCAATTCAAACCTCTTTTTTTGCTCCTTTTATCGTATCTTCTTCATAACATTCGCTTTTTTTCATCTTCCTCTTCAAATACTTTGAGTCTCGGTCTTCATCGTTTTCCTTCGTCCGTTTTTTTTTTAATTACCTTTTTTTCAAGCTCATCCTCGCTCCTTCTGCCTCAATCTTTGTGTTATTCCCGACAGAGCGAGGCACGCGTGTGCTTGTAAACAGACCAAGACTTTCGCCTGGATATTCCCTAACATATACCGTCTCTTTATTTTTAGTGGTATCCTCGTTCTTCTATGTATTCTGCCGGTAGCGGGCGACACGCTCTCGAAATCGTCGGCCATCCAAACCACATCAACGTCCATATACATACACACTAGGGTGGGTCAAATAAAATGACTAATTTTTTTTTCCCTCGACATAATGAAAAATGTATTGTTTGGCATCTCAAAAAAACCCTCTGCAAGTATTAGCCCTTCATATTTAAATTAAGAGGTCGCTCATCGCAAATTTCTACTTCCCATTCAAATAACGTAGGAAATTTTTTTTAACTTCGGAATTTTTTTTAGACTTTAACCGTTGAGGCTAGGAGAGTTTTTTTTAGCACATTTTTGTAGAACATTCGATGCTCTAAAAAATAGCTCGCCTGTGTCTAATCGACAAAACTACCCGATCAAAAAATAATCAGTGATAATAATCATTAGTTATCACCGATTATTTTTCGAACGAGTTTTATCGATTAGACACGAGAGAGCTTTTTTGTAGAGCATGAAATGTTCTACAAAAATGTGCTAAAAAACTCTCTTAACCTCAACGGTTAAAATCTAATAAAATTCAAAAGTTGGAAAAAAAAATTCCTATGTTTAAATGGGAAATAAAAATTTGCGATGAGGCACCTCTTAATTTAAATATGAAGGGCTGATACTTGCGGAGGGTTTTTTTGAGATGCCAAACAATACATTTTTCATTATATCGAGGAAAAAAAAATTTAGTCATTTTATTTGACCCACTCTAATACACACGCACTTATATATTTATTTTCTCTCTCTCTCTGTCTTCTTGTCGAGACGGGAACGTGCCTCGAGATTCACCAGTGTACGATGTTTAGTGCTCGCTGGATACCGCAAAGATTCGACTCTCGAACCGAGAGAAAATGTGATACGTGAATCAGTGATCGATTTTTTTAAATATTAATTTGTACAAAAGTGATTTTAGTGATGGGATGGATAAAAAAAATTAATTGCTGCGGTATGCATCACTTTTTTTGGTGCCTTTGAAATTATAACAGAGTCAAAAAAAATTACCAAAATTGAGAATTTTTGATACTTTTTTTTTTTAGAACGGAACCATTTTGTGAATTCCTTCCCTCCAAATTGGTCTCAATAATTCCTGGAATTTTTGGTCTATTTTTCTGGAGCACTATTTTGTTTTAAATATTTTTTCTTTATCAATTTTAATTAATTGATAACAGAGAAGAGCCAGCAAAAAATGCAAAAATTGAGAATATTTGATAATTTCCTTTTTTTTTAGAACGGGACCATTTTGTGAATTTCTTTCCTCCAAATTGGCTTCAATAATTCCTGGAATTTTTGTTTAATTTTTTGGAAGCACAATTTTGTTTTAAATATTTTTTCTTTATCAATTTTAGTTAATTAAATTTTTAATTAATTAATAACAGAGAGGAGCCAGAAAAAATGATCAAAATTGAGAGATTTTTTTTTTTTTTTTATATATATAACGGGACCATTTTATGAATTTCTCCCTTTCCAATTAGCTTCAATAATTCCTAGAATTTTTGGTTAATTTTTTTAAATTACAATTTTGTTTTAACCCTCCGTCTTGGGTCTTTTAAGGCCCAAGCCAAATTTTCAAATCGAATATATCCGGAATTAGAAAAATTGTAAAAAAAAGTTTGTTTACTATAAATGGTTAAATAAATGATTGGATCATGAAAAAAAATGTTATCAAAGTAATTCAGAATTTTTTCAGATTTTTTGACGGTTTTTTTCTTAGAAAAAACATTAGCAGGACTTTAAAGACCCAGAGTACAGACGGAATCCCAAAATTTAAGTTTACAGGAGGGTTAAATATTTTTTCTTTATCAATTTGAATTAATTACAATTTTAATTAATCATCAACAGCGAAGAGACAAAAAAAAATTGCCAAAATTGAGAATACTTGATAATTTCTTTTTTTTTTTTTAGAACGGGCCATTTTAGGAATTGGTTCCCTACTTCAATAATTCCTGAAATTTTTGGTTAAATTTTTGAAGCACTATTTTGTTTTAAATATTTTTTCCTTATCAATTTTAATTAATTATAACTTTAATTAATTAATAACAGACAAGAGCCAGAAAAAATGGCCAAAATTGAGAATACTTGATAATTTCTTTTTTTTTTTTTTTAGAACGGGGCCATTTTGCGAGTTGGTCCCCTCTTAATTGGCTTCAATAATTCCTGAAATTTTTGGTCAATTTTTTTGAATTACAATTTTGTTTTTAATATTTTTTTCTTTAGTAATTTTAATTAATTGATACTTGTGTGTTTTTTTTTTATGTTAAATAGGGAATGACGTCAAGGGACCTCGTTTAACATGTAAACTACTCGTGATTTAATGTTTATGGATCACGCAAGATTTTTCGGACACTCCTCTTTCATTCAACATACGAAAAATCACCATACGATTAATGGCTCCATTCTTCGTGATGGATTTACATTATCCTCATTATTTGGCTTGTCATCTTCTCCGCCACGGCGGAGGGGGAGGTTCCTTTTTTTTTCTCTTATCACCGGAAAATATCAATTGGACGACGACGTTTAACAGGTCGACGACGAGGGGACTCCTCTCTTTAGCATATATATGGGGCATTCCATATCAAGTCGACCTGAGTGTGACCCCTCGACCTCGCTGATTTCGTTTACGATTTTTTATATGATTCTTCGAACTCAAAATAGCATTCAGAATTTTTTTTCATATTCTTAAAACCAAATTTGAGTACGTTATGATTTTTTGAACATTTTTTTTTCGAAAATCTCGAGGGCCCTAATTTAAAAATCTGAAAAAATTCTCAAAAATCCGGTGTCAAAAATGAAAATTTTTGACCCAAAATTTATAATGTCCAGGATTTCCCCTCCACCTCGATTTTAGGTTTTTATGAAGAAAACGTAAAATAAAAAAATTGATGCAGAGATTGATCTACCGTGAAAAGTGGCTTGAATATTTTTATCGTTAACCAACAATTTCCAAAAATAGTTGGTTAATTTCTGCATCTATTTTTTTTTTTACATTTTCTTCATAAAAACCTAAAATCGAGGTAGAAGCCAAAGCCTGGACATCATGAATTTTGGATCAAAAATTTTCATTTTAGACGCCGGATTTTTGAGAATTTTTTCAGATTTTTAAATTGCGGCCCTCGAGGTCTCCGAAAAAAATCTTCAAAAAATCATAGCGTACTCAAATTTGGTTTTAAAAATCGGAAAAAAATTTTGAATGCTTTTTTGAGTTGGAAGAATCATATAAAAAATCGTAAACGAAATCAGCGAGGTCGAGGGTCACACTCAGGTCGACTTGGTATGGAAGGCCCCATAGATATATTTATAAAGATTGGTGCACTAGTTTTACCGGAATTTCGTCTTTACACTCCTTTACACGTATATCCAAAGTATCGGGAATTCCACGTTGAATCAGCAGCCTACATTTTCCAGGATTTTTAATTATTATTATTATTATTTTAGATTTTTTAATTTTGAAAATTCTGATTAAAATTTTTTCTTTATATTTTTGTATTAATTTTTTTATATTTTAATTTATTCTTTAGTGTGTCATTATTATTGAAAATCTGAAAAGGTGTTGAAAATTTGCTTAAATAATAATATTGCCAACAAGGAGAGGAAAGAAAATTCGATGGTCCTGAAAAATCAAATAAGAAAATACGGGGCGGGGTCGAAGAGTCGACTAACCAATATTTCGAACGGCCTAAATCCCGAATTTCACGATTACGAGCGTTCGAATAACGAAGCGCCGAAATCCCGAACGCCAGAAAAGCGACAGCGGAGAGAGCCGCCCCATGCGCAAGAGAGAGAGAGATGCGCCTCCTCTCTCTCTTACGCATGGGGCGGCTCTCTCGACTTTCTCTTTTCTGGCGATCGGGATTTCGGCGCTTCGTTATTCTAACGCTCGTAATCGTAAAATTCGGGACTTCGGCCGTTCGAAATATTGGTTAGTCGACTCTTCGACCCCGCCCCGAAAATACGCTTCTTAAAATCCTACAAAAAGCTGAACCCAACTCTATGATTTGAAATAGAATTTTTAAAGGAGGTGACTGAATTGGAATGCTTGAAAAAAATGAAATTTTGGAACGTCTGGCTTGGCTCCAACAGCGCGATTTTTTTTTTTAACTATTGGAAAGTTTTGTTAAATATTTTGATATTCTAAAACTTTTTTTAAAAATATTAATTTTCTATTCTAATGATTTTGAAATTGAAAACTAAAGAATTTCTGAATTTTTGTAATGTTTTTTGTTGCAAAATAGAATGTAACAACTTTTTTATTCAAAAATCTCACAATTTTTTAAATTTGTAATATTCAAATTCACTTTTACTACAAAATAAAGGATACCGTATAAAAATTGAGAAATTATTTGGTTTTCGTATTAAAAATAATTTTTCCTAGAGTCGAAGTATGCAAGAAAAAAGTTCCAAAAGGTTTGTTTTATTGGAATCGAGAAAAAAAATCACAAAAATATCTTTTTCAACTCTTCAATTCAGGTTCTCCCATAAAAAACCCCATTGAAAAAAATAAATATGGAGGTCAAATTATTGTTTGATGCATAAAAGTGGTATTAAAAATTATAGAATTAGTTGTGAATATTTTTAGATTTTCTATCAAAAAGTCCCAAAGGTTCGTTTTATTGGATTTGAAAAAAAAAAAACACGCAAAAAATACCCTTTTCAACTCTTCAATTCAGGTTCTTCCATAAAAAAGTCCAAAAATTGAAAGAAAAAAGTTAATATGGAGATCAAATGATCCTTTAATGCATAAAATTGGTATTGAAAATAATGGAATTAGTGATGTGAATGTTTTTAGATTTTCAATTTAAACAAATCCCAAAGGGTTTGTTTTATAGGATTCGAGAGAAAAATCTAAAAAATTCACTTCTTTTGTTCTTTAATTGAGGTTTTCCCATAAAAGCCTAAAAAATTAAAAAAAAAAGTGCAATGGAGATCAAATTATGCTTTGATGCTTGAAAATGGTATTGAAAGGTGTGGAATTAGTGTGAATGTTTTTAGAGTCTCAAGAATAGTATTTTTTAATTGATTTTTTAGTGAGAAAAGAAAATTTCAAAAATATTTCTCGACCTCTGTAAAATCAAAGGAATTAGGGGAGGGCATTGCTGATTTGACATGGAATTCTCCATATATATATGGGGCATTCTATGTCAAATCAAAGACTTTTAAACCCGACCTCTTTTGATTTGGCTGGAATTCTTTTTTTTTTTTTTTTTTTTGTAAAAAAATGTGAAAATCACCGGGAAAATAGTTTCAATGGTGAAGAAGAGGAAAATAAAATTTCAGCCAAATTGAAAGGGGTTGGGTTCAAAAGTTGTCGATTTGACATGGAGTGACCCATATGTATCCTAGACAAAAATCAAGTCTAAGCAGGGTTTCAAATAATGCATTACTTTTTTTAATGCATTTGCATTTTCATTAACCATTGACCGTTAAACATCAATGGTTAATGGTTAATGAAAATTATTTCCATTAAACATTAAATGTTGATGGTTAATGAAAATGCAATTGCATTAAAAAAAGTAATGCATTATTTGCAACCCTGCCCATTACGATGTAGTGTGTAATAGAAAAAATTTCCATTACCCATTGCAATGTAATGTGTAATGGACAAAACTTCGATTGCAATTTTGGGGATGGAAAAATATAGATGACCAAATTATTGCAGTTTTGCATTACATTTTATTGACTTGGAACATAGATTTTTAGAATTATAATATAAATGCTTTTTAGAATTTAAGGTGAAAATCTAAGTCCTGAGTCGATAAAATGTAATGCAAAATTGTAATAATTTATTCATCTATATTTTACCATTCCCAAAATTGCAATCAAAGTTTTGTCGTTTACAAATTACATTGCAATGGGTAATGGAAATTTTTTCTATTACACACTACATTGTAATGGGCAGGGTTGCAAATAATTCATTACTTTTTTTAATGAAAATAATTTTAATGGTTAATGAAAATAACTCCCATTAACCATTAAATTTTAATGGTCAATGAAAATAAGTTCCATTTTCCATTTTCCATTTTAATGGTTAATGAAAAGTATTTCCATTAACCAATAAATTTTAATAGTTAATGAAAATCGTTTCCATCAACCATTAAATTTTAATAGTTAATGAAAATAACTTCTATAACCGATAAATTTTAATGGTTGATGAAAATAATTTCCATTAACCAATAAATTTTAGTGGTTAATGAAAATCATTTCCATCAACCATTAAATTTTAATGGTTAATGAAAATAACTTCCATTAACCATTAAATTTTAATGGTTAATGAAAATAACTTCCATCAACCATTAAATTTGAATGCTTAATGAAAATAACTTCCATTAACCATTAAATTTTAATGGTCAATGAAAATAATTTCCATTAACCATTAAATTTTAATGGTTAATGAAAATAATTTCCATTAACCAATAAGTTTTAATGGTTAATGAAAATCATTTCCATCAACCATTAAATTTTAATAGTCAATGAAAATCGTTTCCATCAACCATTACATTTTAATAGTTAATGAAAATAACTTCTATAACCGATAAATTTTAATGCTTAATGAAAATAACTTTCATTAACCATTAAATTTTAATGGTCAATGAAAATAATTTCCATTAACCAATAAATTTTAATGGTTAATGAAAATAATTTACATTAACCAATAAATTTTAGTGGTTAATGAAAATCATTTCCATCAACCATTAAATTTTAATGGTTAATGAAAATAACTTCCATTGACCATTAAATTTTAATGCTTAATGAAAATAACTTCCATTAACCATTAAATTTTAATGGTCAATGAAAATAATTTCCATTAACCATTAAATTTAAATGGTTAATGAAAATAATTTCCATTAACCAATACATTTTAGTGGTTAATGAAAATCATTTCCATCAACCATTAAATTTTAATAGTTAATGAAAATAACTTCCATTAACCATTAAATTTTAATGCTTAATGAAAATAACTTCCATTAACCATTAAATTTTAATGCTCAATGAAAATAATTTCCATTAACCATTAAATTTTAATGGTTAATGAAAATAATTTCCATTAACCAATAAGTTTTAATGGTTAATGAAAATCATTTCCATCAACCATCAAATTTTAATGGTTAATGAAAATAACTTCCATTAACCATTAAATTTGAATGCTTAATGAAAATAACTTCCATTAACCATTAAATTTTAATGGTTATTGAAAATAATTTCCCTTAACCAATAAATTTTAACGGTTAATGAAAATCATTTCCATCAACCATTAAATTTCAATGGTTAATGAAAATAACTTCCATTAACCATTAAATTTTAATGGTTAATGAAAATAATTTCCATTAACCATTAATTTCATTAGCCATTAAAAAACTAATGGTTAATGCATTACTTTTTCAATAAAAATTTCGCAACCCTGAGTTTGAGTCGAAAAAAGCTTGCAAGATCAGCGGGTGTTATTAAATTCGTGATGAAAGCTGAACCAACTTTTTTGAATTCTTAATTATTCGATGAAATAATAAAGAGGGGGAAAAAACAGCGCTAGAATTTAATTCTAGTAATTGGAAGCCCGGAGTACGTGGTTATAGCGAATGCGATCAATGAATACATAGAAGTAGAAAAAAAATAGCGAGAATGACAATAGCCAAAGAGGGGTCAAGGCTCTGTGAGCGTTCTTCGATTTACGACGATATTTATGGAATTTTCCACTTTTTTTTTCACCCTGTTTCCCTTCGCCACGGTTTCCCTCTCTCGTTCAACGCCGTTGAACAAAATGCGCGGTTTTCTCCGGTTATTTTGAACACGAAACTTTTCCTCGTCTCGGTCATTCCGGAATAGCGAGAATGGAACATTTTTCCAGTTTGCACATCGCACTTAACTAATTAGCAATTAACTCTCGTTGCGCAACGACCGTTAAAAGTCGGTGGCTGCATTCTCCCTCAAAGAATCGCACGAGAGCCAGAAAAAAATTAAACAACGCTTTTTTCAAAAATTACATCTTGTAATTTTATTATTTTTTTTAATTACAAATTATGCCCCTGTTTTAATTTCCACGAAATCCAATTTTATTCATTCTGCAGAGTTTCCATTTTCATTTCTTCCAAATGGAATTTTGCACATTTGTGTATGTGCAATTCAAAAGTATTTTTATTCGTCTGTTTTGTTTTTTTAAAAATCTAGTTTTATTCATATTTTATTCACTGTTCGTTTTTTTTTTGCTGAATTAAATATGATAATTTTTAGATTTGAAAGGATTTTTTATTGGTTTGTTGTATTTTTTATGGAAAATCTAGTTTTATTCATCTTTTTATAGTTACGTTTTTTTTCGTTGAATTTAATATTATGGTAATTTTTATATTTGAAAGGAATTTATATTTGTTGTATTTTTTTATCGAAAATCTGGTTTTATTTATCTTTTATCATTTCGGTTATTTCTTTGCTAAATAAAATTTTTTAATTGAAAAGGATTTTTTATGTTAGTTGTATATTTTTATCGAAAATCTGGTTTTATTCATCTTTTGATCATTTTTTTTTTGCTGAATTAAACTTTGGATTTTTCTTAATCGGAAAGGATTTTGTATTTGTTAGTTGTATATTTTTATCCAAAATCTAGTTTTATTCGTCTTTTTATCATTTTGTTTTTTTTTTGCTGAATTAAACATTGTAATTTTTTAATTGAAAAGGATTTTTTATTTCTTCTTGTATTTTTTTAATTAAAAATCTAGTTTAATTCATCTTTTTATCGTTTTGTTTTCCTCGCTGAATTGAATAATGCAAATTTGATGTTTTGAAAGGATTTTTTATTTGCTTGTGAACTTTTTTATCAAAAATCTAATTTTATTCATCTTTACATCGTTTTATCTTTTTTCACTGAATTAAACACTGTAATTTTTCAATTGGAAAGGATTTTTTATTTCTTTGTTGTATTTTTTATCGCAAATCTCGTTTTATTTATATCTTAATCGTTTCGTTTTTTTTTCGCTTAATTAAACATTATAATTTTCTAATTAAAGAGGATTTTTTATTTGTTTATTGTATTTTTCATCGCGAATCTCGTTTTATCTACATCTTTCGTTTTTTTTTTTCGTTTAATCAAACATAATAATTTTCTAATTGAAGAGGATTTTTTATTTGTTTATAGTATTTTTTATTGAAAATCTCGTTTCATTGATATCTTTATCGTGTTATTTTTGTTTTTTTAATTAAACATTATAATTTTTTAATTAAAGAGGATTTTTTATTTGTTTTTGTAATTTTCATCGAAAATCTAGTTTCATTCATCTTATTATTATTCCTTTTTTTTCGCTGGATTAATCATAGTAATTTTTCAATTGAAAAGGATATTCTATTTCTTTGTTGTATTTTTTATCGCAAATCTCGTTTCATATATATCTTTATCCTTTATTTTTTTTCGCTTAATTCGACATTATAATTTTTTAATTGAACACGATTTTTCATTTGTTTGCTGTATTTTTCACCGAAAATCTAGTTTTAATAATCTTTTTATCATTTTTTTTTGTTTGCTAAATTGAACACTGTAATTTTTCAATTGGAAAGGATTTTTTATTTTTCTGTTGTATTTTTTTATCGCAAATCTCGTTTTATACACATCTTTATCCATAATTTTTTTTCGCTCAATTAAACATTATAATTTTCTAATTAAGGAGAATTTTTTATTCGCTCATTGTATTTTTCATCGCAAATCTCGTTTTTCATTCATCTCTTCATCGTTCCGTTTTTATTTCGCTTGATTAAACATTTAATTATAATTTTCTAATTAAATAGGTTTTTTTATTTGTTTTTTATATTTTTCATTGAAAATCTATTTTCGTTCACTTTTTATTATTATTTTTTTTTTCGTCGGATTAAGCTTGATTAGTTCAAAATGACTTTTCATTAGTTTGGTGTATTGAAAAATGGAGAATCTAATTTGAGGCATTCTTCATTGTTTCAGGCTCGATTATGTTCCACGTTAGGAGAAGACCGGCCGATTACGTCCCGAGAAAACGAAAAAAGAAACCAGCCGGAAAATGGAGCGAATACGATCACAGATACGAGGACGAGAGGCTGCCATTTCTTCTCGAGTTGAATCCCGATGGCACGGAAATTCCAAATGGCACTGGCGTGAGGCACCGTTTGCAGCCAAATGTCACCGAAGTTGGCTCGGAAAGGCCAATTGGACCGCAAGCCGTGCAAGCACAAACTTTGACGCTCACGGGCTCGACCGTAATGCCGAGGCATTGCGTTATCGCATTTACAGAAAATATTGTTACACTAACACCTTGCTCGAGAGACGCTCACACTTATGTCAACAATCAGAGGATACAGCAAACGACGATATTGCAGGTTCGCAATATCTTTTTTTTCCCCACAAAAACAGAGAGAAAACAGAAGAGAAAGAGAAATTACAATTTTTACATTTTCTCATAATTCTTTGCCATTCTTTTTTTTTTTTATCAGCAAGCAGAGTTGGACAAATTTTCAATTAGCTAATTCCAAATTACAAATTAAATTTGTAATTAGTATCGAAATTTTCACTAATTACAAATTACAAATGTAATTAGTATCGAAATTTTCATTAATTACAAATTACGAATGTAATTAGTATCGATATTTCATTAATTACAAATTACGAATGTAATTATTATCGATATTTCACTAATTACTAATTACAGATGTAATTAGTATCGAAATTTTCACTAATTACTAATTACAGATGTAATTAGTATCGAAATTTTCACAAATTACAAATTACGAATGTAATTATTATCGAATTTTTCACAAATTACAAATCACAAATGTCATTAGTATCGAAATTTCCACTAATTACAAATTACAAATGTAATTAGTATCGAAATTTTCATTAATTACAAATTACGAATGTAATTAGTATCGATATTTCATTAATTACGAATTACGAATGTAATTAGTATCGATATTTCACTAATTACTAATTACAGATGTAATTAGTATCGAAATTTTCACTAATTACTAATTACAGATGTAATTAGTATCGAAATTTTCACTAAATGCAAAATACAAATGTAATTAGTATCGAAATTTTCACTAATTACAAATCACAAATGTAATTAGTATCGAAATTTTCACTAATTACAAATTACAAATGTAATTAGTATCGAAATTTTCATTACTTACAAATTACGAATATAATTAGTATCGATATTTCACTAATTACTAATTACAGATGTAATTAGTATCGAAATTTTCACTAATTACTAATTACAGATGTAATTAGTATCGAAATTTTCACTAGTTACTAATTACAGATGTAATTAGTATCGACATTTCCACTAATTACAAATTACAAATGTAATTAGTATCGACATTTCCACTAATTACAAATTACAAATGTAATTAGCATCGACATTTCCACTCATTACAAATGTATTGACGATTGAAATTTTTTCCAATTCACGGCGTGAATTTCTTTAATTTCTTCGAAATCCAGCAGGTTGTAGTTTATTTGGGTTTATTAAGGTTTCATTCACAGCAGGTTGCAGTTTATTTGGGTTTCGTTTGTACTGGGTCAGTAAAAAATTTTAATTGTAAATACATTGGTTATTAGTGGAAATGACGATACTAATTACATTCGTAATTTGTAATTAGTGAAAATGTTGATTGGTGAAAATTTCGATACTAATTACATTTTTAATTTGTAATTAGTGAAATTACAAAATTGGAAGAGTTTGCAAGTATTTTTTGGAAATTTATGAAATTTACAAAAAGGGAATTTGTAAAGAATCTTATCATGATAAATCCAAAATTGTAAAAGTTAAATGCCAGAAAATTATGAAAGTCAGAGCTTTTTTGTCAGAGCACTTTTGAAATTTTTTTTTTTTAATTTTCCATCGAGAATTTAAGTTTGATTCATCTTTTTATCATTTCATTTCGTTCTCGAATTATCAATTATTTACATCTGAAACAGTTTTTTAAGAATTTCCAAATTTTATAAAATTCAATCGAAGCAGCAAATTTTCGAAATAGCAAATTAAATATATTCTTTATTTGTAAGCAAAAATAATGGACAATCATTCGAATCAATTTTTCGACACTAATTTACTTTTTTAATTCATTTACAATAATTTATAACTATGACGAAGAAGTCAAAAAATCCTCAAAATTTCGTACAATATATTTTACCAAACTCAGTAAAAATTCCTAAAATTTTCAAACTTTCATCGGCGAAAGTTTTGTTTTTTTTTGCCACAATCGTTGCATATCCTTAAGGGGGCATTTTCAAAGCTCTAAATACGTCAAAAGAGGTAGAAAAATTCCAAAGTCTTTCTCCCCAATTTTCGTGGCAATATTCCAGAGACACTGGAGAAGAATAAAACAATTTCACGACTGAGAAAATAAAAAAAATATATATTCAGGAGCGTCTGGTAGCGTATCCGAAGAATTCTTTTCTCGGCTGAGCTAAGTTAATTTTACCCTTCGCACGAACGTCGTCGTCGACGACGACGACGACGACGACGACGAAATCGTCCAATGTCCAAGTTTCGTGCAATCTCGAGAACGATCGATATTAATTTATATCACGAGACAGAAAGAATAGTATTAGATTTCCGCTAGAGAAGATGGAGGCTTGTAGCAGTAAAAAAAAATCCGCAATAATAGGGAACTTGCATGTCTTTTTTTTATTTTTTTATTCGAAAATAGGGTGAAAAATAATGAATTTCTCAAGACAGTTTTTTTTTAGTGCAATATTAATGCTGCAAAAATTGTTTCTTTAACACCAATTTTTCTCAGCAAATTTGAATTGGCAACCATATTGTTGTACCCAACTATCAGCGCCGCCAGTGTCGCTTCCGGGAACTACGTCGCATTATAAACACTGGCTGCATTCGCTTGGACGCTTACGCGCTTTCAGCACGTGTGTATTAGGGTGGCGCAAAAAAACCGACTGTTTTTTTTTCGAGTCTCTTATGATGATATGTTAGTTTTTTATGTTTTAAGAACCTTCACCAAAAATGAGCTAGAACAAAATTTTTTAAGCACTCAAGATTTTTAAAAATTTTAAAAATCGTCAAAAATCGAATTTTTATTTTTTTTGCTCATTACGGTAGAATTTTATAGACGAAAAAAAAATAAGTTTCTCAAATTTTTAGCTCAAAATATTCATTCTTAAAGGTCGCTCATAATTTTTTTATATTTGTAAGTGCATTGCATTAGATGTTTTCGAGTGACCTTTAAATATTCATATTAAGATTTGATAAATTTTTTTCTTTCAATTAGTAAGATAATCGATAAAAACACACCACGAGATGAATACAAAATTAAACACAATACTGAAAATATAATTTTTTAATAACTCAATGTTTTGCAAATTACAGTAATAATACGATTGTTTAATTTTTTATTCATCTCGTGGTGTATTTTTATCGATTATTTTACTAATTTAAAGAAAAAAAATTATCAAATCTTAATATGAATATTTAAAGGTCACTCGAAAACATCTAATGCAATGCACTTACAAATATAAAAAAATTATGAGCGACCCTTAAAAATGAATATTTTGAGCTAAAAATTTGAGAAACTTTATTTTTTTCCGTCCATAAAATTCTACCGTAATGAGCAAAAAAAATTTTAAAAAATAAAAATTCGATTTTTGACGATTTTTGAAATTTTTAAAAATCTTGAGTGACCCTTAAAAAAAATTTGGTTAAGCTCATTTTTGGTGAGGGTTCTTAAAACATAAAAAACTAGCAAATCATCACAAGAGACTCGAAAAAAAAAATAGTCGGTTTTTTTGCGCCACCCTAGTGTGTATAGATTTAGATATTTATCGACATATCTAAAATGCTACAGGATGTGGCGCTCACAGACGCGTAAGTGTCAAAGCGAATGCAGCCATAACCTGCAATAAAAATATAAATCAGCAAAAAAAATCTTTTACATACTAGCGATATAATAATTAAAAATTATGAATAAACTAAAATAAGACATGAACAAATCTAATGAGTTTGGTTGCGGAGTGAATGAATCTATTGTCCATTTGTCATCCATCTGTCAATTTATATCACTTTCACAACTTCTTTAACATAATAATATCGAAGACGTGATTCATATGATTCTTGTGATATTGTGACGTCACCGATACTTTCACAACTTCTTTAACGTAATAATATTGAAGAATATTATACTGCAGGTTATAATGTATATTATAGGTTAGAATTTCCGCGAGCAAGATGTCCGCGGGAGCAAAAACTGTCTACACTGGGACTTAGTTCCCAGACGCGACACTCGCGGCGCTGATAGTTGGGTACAACAATATGGTTGCCAATTCAAATTTACCGAGAAAAATTAGTGTAAAAGAAAACACTTTTCCATCGTTAATATTCCTTTGAAAAAAAAACTGTCTTGGGAAATTCATTATTTTTTATCCTACTTTCGAATCCAATAAACTAAAATAGAGATTGCAGATGCATGCAAGTTCCCTATTACATATTGTTTTTTTTTTTTTTTTACAGAACGGAGCTATAATAAAATTCGGACGAATGCACACCTTCAGGTTCATCGATCCTGCGCCGGAGGATCGCATAAGACAACGCCACGATTCCAACAGACAGGATTATACCTACGATAGGTAATTTCTCGTTTTTCCAAAACGAAGGGGCAAAAAAAACGCCCTCAACGAGCGGGAATGTTCATTGATGTTTGTCGATGCATCTGTGCACATTTTAGTTATTTTTCACTCTAATTAAGGGGAAAAGCCACTGTAAGGGATGAAAAAATTGTCAATTGGTCCGAATTTTTTTCACAGACTTGAGTAATTATTAAATGATTAGGTTGTTATTTTATTAAGTAAATATTCAACTTATTTCATAGACATTTTAAAAATGGCAATTCTAAAATTTAAAAAAAATATATCAATATCTATACTAGGGCGTTTTTTTTTTTACTTTTTTTATTTCTTTCACACAAAATTCTCATTTTTTTGGTGTTATCTCCGAAATGATCAACTCAATCGAAAAAATGTAGAGTAAAATTTTTCTGGAAATTTAATTTTCTGCAAAAAAGGTCCTCTAGACCTAATTGCTAAAATTAATATTTCTTGAGATATTGAGCCTTGACTTATTTGTGATATGAAATTTTTTATGGATTATCGAACCAAAAGTTTCAAATTGTTGATATTCCACATCATATCACCACTGGTAATATGATATGTGATATGGTGATATGATATGGAATGTCAACAATTCAAAACTTTTGGTTCGATAAACTATACAAATTTTATACCAGAAATAAGTTAAGGTTCAATATCTCAAGAAATATTAATTTTAGCAGTTAGGTCTAGAGGACCTTTTTTGTAGGAAATAAAATTTCCAACAAAATTTCCCTTCACGATTTTTCGGTTAAGTTAATCATCTCGGAGATAACAGCAAAAAATCGAGAATTTTGGGTAAAAATCAACTTTAGGGACCCGTACCATCTCCCCGGTGTAATATTAAGGGCTGTAACTTTTAGGGAATTTTCTTTTAGACATATACAACAAAATTTCGGGTGGGGAGTGCACGAAATAAAAAACGTAAAAAAAAAATCGCCCTAATGTATACGGATATAGCTATTAGGGTGGTCCTTATCAAAGTTGTAAAAATAGTAATGTAAAAGTAATACATTACCCATTACTTTGAACAATGTGTATTAGATTTGTTTTCCGTTACAAATTATAAAAGTAACCTGTAATGAATAAATGTTCCATTACAAATGAAAATAGTAATGTGTAATGGATGCGTATCCCATTACAAATAAAAAAAAGTAATGTGTAATGTATGCATGTTCATTACAAATAATAAAAGTAATGTGTAATCGTTTCATGTGCCATTACAAATAAAAAAAATAACGGGTAATTACACGTTACTTTTTTATTTGTAATGGAACACGCATTCATTACACATTAATCTTGTATTTTGTAATGGTACACTTGTCCATTTCACATTATGCAGTGTAATGGGTAATGTAAATACACTAATGCATTATTTAAAACTCTGTTTCTTATTTAGAGCTCAGACGAATTTTTTATCGGACACATTACATCATTACATCAATCTAGACGAATTGCAATTCGTCTAGATTGACCCGTATGATAATGTGAATTTTTCCTAAAATAGTAGCACCAACGAACACTAAAATCTTTCAGTTGGAGATTTTTTGAAAAATTGTTACACTTGGAATAAAATATATATCCTGAAACGATCGAGTTTTTGTTATTTTATTAAATACATATTCAACTTATTTCATTTCAAAAATAGCAATGGCAATTTTGAAATTGAAAAAAAAATCAATATCTATACGAATATAGCCAATATTCGTATATTGATATTTTTTTCAAATTCTACGCCATTTTGTATTTTGTGTTAAATTTTGAAATTGCCATTGCTATTTTTGAAATGAAATGAGTTGAATACGTATTTAATAAAATAACAAAAACTCGATTCATCAATAATTACTTGAGTCTGTAACAAAAAATTCCGCGAAATTGACAATTTTGTCATCCCTTTTTTTTTTAATTTCCAAAATGGCGTAGAATTTGAACAGTTTTCATTTTCAAGCCCTTTTTCGTTGTAGTCAATTTTTTAGTATTTCAACTACATTTGTTGCAAACAAATTTGAAGAAATGCTAAAAAAAAAATAATCAGTACATTGGCTTTTCACCTTAAAATTCTTTCAAGAAACTGGAATGTTCATTTTTCAATGCACATATTATTTTAAATTCTTCACTCAAGTTCAAAGCTAGAATAGACAATAGACAAGCTCGAGGGAATTCCTCATAAACAAAATATTTTTGAGCTTAATGTTTATTTTTCATTTTTTTCTGTTTATTTTTTTTCATCGACGCGTCACTTCCGCTTTGCGCGTTTGTGTTTCTGTGTGCTCGCCGCTTGACCAATCACGCACGTTGCCTCCCCCCTTTCCTCGACGAGAGTAGACGTTCGCCAGATGCAAACAGTCAGGAAGTCAGCTCGGAGAAGTACAGATCGGGCTCGGACACGCCGAACGGTGGCAACAGTTCGAATCCACCGAGTCCAACGAAATCCTCGGCAGCGAGTCCCCGTGCATCATCCCTGAATGCAAATCCAAACGAGGGCACTCACAATTACGAGACGACCTTCGATCTCGATGGAAATGTCGAGACAGCGAGTCTCACGAGCAGTCGTGATGGCAACAGGTAAGCGAGAAATTCTTTTCATTTTTTTAAATCTCGATAGGGAACTTGCATGTCTTTTTTTTATTTTTTTACTCGAAAGTAGGGTTAAAAATAATGTATTTCTCAAGACAGTTTTTTTTTTTAAAGCAATATTAATGCTGCAAAAATTGTTTCTTTAACACAAATTTTTCTCAGTACATTTGAATTGGCAACCATATTGTTGTACCGAACTATCAGCGCCGCCAGTGTCGCTTCTGGGAACTACGTCGCATTATAAACACTGGCTGCATTCGCTTGGACGCTTATGCGCTTACAGCACTCATGTATAGATATACATCGACGTATAAAATGCTACAGGATGTGGCGCTCACAGGGGCGTAAGCGTCCAAAGCGAATGCAGCCATAACCTGCAATAAAAATATAAATCAGCAAAAATATTCGTTTACATACTTCCAATATAATAATATAAAATTATGAATAAACTGAAATAAGACATGAACCAATCTAATAAGTTTGGTTGCGGAGTGAATGAATCTATTGTCCATTTGTCATTCATCTGTCCATTTATATCACTTTCACAACTTCTTCAACATAATAATATTGAAGTCGTGATATTGATATTGATTGAATTGATATTGATTCCTGTGATATTGTGACGTCACCGATACTTTCACAACTTCGTTAACATAATAATATTGAAGAATATTGTACTGCAGGTTACATGTATATTATAGGTTAGAATTTACGCGGGACTTAGTTGCCGGACGCGACAGTCGCGGCGCTGATAGTTGGGTACACCAATATGGTTGCCAATTCAAATTTACCGAAAAAAATTAGTGTAAAAGAAAACACTTTTGCATCGTTAATATTCCTTTAAAAAAAAACTGTCTTGGGAAATTCATTATTTTTTATCCTACTTTCGAATCCAATAGACTAAAATAGAGATTTCAGATGCATGCAAGTTTCCTATTTGGCAAAAAAAAAAAAGATGAAACCCGATTGCTTCGTTAAAGGTAAGAACCTATTTAATTCTGTCGTTTTTTCTTTTTACAAATATAGGCGCCTGGTTGTTGTTTTTTATTTTTTATTTTCAAGCACAAGTATGAATTTTAGAGGAACCATGTTTAGAATCATTCGTCATGTGCTAGGGACATCTAAAATAAGGAAATTTAAGGGTTTTTTGAGCGTTGAGAGAATTTTTTGAATATCTTGAAATCCGAGATCAATGTTTGAGATTTTGATTCGAATCAAAATTTTATTGATACATTAAATAATCGATTCCGCATCGATTGATTCTCTGATCTGAACAACGAATTCGAGAACAATGAGTGAAAGTTTTCCGGGTGATTTTTTTCTCAAGATTATCGAATTAATTTTATCCTTCATTATTAATTATTATTATTAATTATTATTTCCTTCAATATTCTGAAAAAACTAATCACCTTACATTGAATTAGTTTTTTTGCACTTTCCAATTGATTCTGCAGCGATCAACATTGTAATTCAAGCAGTCAGACAAAAAATTGAAATTCATAATTCTATTTTATTCTCAAGTCTCAAATTTCTTTAATTTTAGCAGGACTATGTTTTATCTTTAATTAAAAAAAAAACTAATGACGAACAATAAAATAAATAAGAAATAAAAATTTACCACGCTACTTTATTCTCAAGTTTCAAGTCAGTTCCGACTGACTCAAGTTGCCCTTCAATATTCCTTAAAAAAACATCACCTACTAAATTTTTAAGGGCTTGTATGCAGTCAGGAAGTCGAAAAAAAATATTTTTTTTCTGAAATTTTAATTTATTAGCATACAAATTTAGATACATATTTTTGTAACTTTTAACTTTACTTTGAAATTTTCTTTTTCAAAAAATAATGTCGTAAAATAATAAAAGAAGTCTTGTAAAAAAGGATTCTTGCACGATATTTCTGGATTGGAACATCCAAAATGAAAAAATATTTTTTAAAAATTAAAATAAGGTATAATCGAGTATTTGATCGAAGTCATAAGCAAAATATCAATTCTCAACAAAATAGCGGCTTAAAAAAAAAATTGAAAAATTATGAATTTGGAGAATTTTGAATTTTTAAAAATCGTGAATATTCACGGACAATATTAAGTTTTTGGTTCCATCCTTTAAATACAATATCTTGTACTAATCTTAAAAGATCCTGCAATTTTCAGAACGGTGTTTCATTTTTCAAAATATGAATTTTTTAATTTTTGTTAACAAATTTTTTTTTTCTTCAAGTCAGTAAAGTTGAGCAATCATGTAATTTTTACTGCTCAAAATTACAAAATTACATGATTGCTCAACTTTATTTAACTTAGAGATAAAAAAGAAATTTGTTTACCAAAGTTTACAAATTTATGGTTTTGGAAAAAAAAACACCTTTATGAAAATCTCAGGATCTTTTAAGATCAGTACAAGGTATTATATAAAAAAAACCTGAACCAAAATCTTAATGTTGATCGTAGACTTTCACAATTTTTGGGGATTCAATATCCTCCAAATTCATCATTTTTCAATTTTTTTTTTCAAAATATTTTTTTTTTCTTAGTTCCAAGTATACTCTTTAAAACGAACCTAGAACGATTTTTTCGTAACTATAATAGTTTTCGAGATATTGAAAAAATAAACGTGAAAAATTGGTGAAATTTTGAATTTAGCATATCTTTGAAAAAAAAAAAATTTAATTTTTTTTCTTTGGTAGAACTTCGTTTTATGATGAAAGAAAACTTCTGACTAATTTTCATCGAAATTGAAAGTGGTCGATTCCAACTTGGTCGATTTGACGTGGAATGACCCATGTACACTACGAAAAAAAATATTAAAAAATAAACGAAAATATTTTTTTTTTAAACAAGCTTTTATTAGTTGTTGATACATTTTTTTTTAACAAGCTTTTATTAGTTGTTAATAAAAAATAATTAAAAACTTAAAAATAAAGCTTTTCCGATTGGAAATAAGTTTTCAAATAAAAGCGTGTTACACCCTCTTTTTTCTCTTGCTGTTAAAATGTAACACGCTTTTATTTGAAAACTTATTTCTAATCGGAAAAGCTTTATTTTTAAGTTTTTAATTATTTTTTATTAACAACTAATAAAAGCTTGTTTAAAAAATTTTTTTTTTCGTTTGTTTATTTTTTACTCTTTAGTATTTATGATGTTAAATAACTAGTTTAGTAATGTGTATCTAGTTTCGCATAATTTTTTGCAAAAAAAATGTTTTCAGAATTTTTTTTGGAAAAAGACTGTTGCGCAAAATTTTCGTGGAGAAATGTTGTAAATCAATTGCTTAAAACCATTTTGTAAACAAAATTTAGCAATACAATTTTTTTGCAAACAATTTTGCGAAACATTTTTTTTGCCAAAAATTATACGAAACATTTTTTGTCCCAAAACAATTTTCGAGCAAATTTGTAATAAAAATTTTGCGAAACAATTTTTTTTGCAAAAAATTTGCAAATTTTTTGTGACAATATTGCATTGTCATCCGATTTACATATGCATGACAAATTTTAACTCAATCGAAAACCGGGAAGTGGGTCTGATTTGACTTGTAAGATTACAGACAGACAAACACCGGGACAGGTGAACCTAAATAAATGTAAAAAGTTTGTAAAATAATTAAAAAATCGATTATTCGAAAATTCTGACTGCGTAGGATCCCTTAAAGAGGAGGCTAAATACCATTTTCGTTCAATCCCTACATTATCGACTTATCACCGTCGTCCAGTCTTTCTCCCAAAACCGTAAATGAAAATTTATTAAATTTTGAAAATTCAGAGGAGGATAAGTTAATTAACAATTAATTGATAATTAAGGGGCTAAAACGCGTCACAACTAACTCCAACGAATTCATTGGAGCCCCAAAAATATTAGGTTACTCGTCAGAATCCATGGTGCTGCCCTCCCTCGCACGTTTGTAAACTAGATTTCGCCATTTCGTGTTTCGATAAAACTACAATTTATCGATATTTATCTCCTTATGCGCCATCCAAACTTACGATGTGTCTTTTCCATAAAATAATGTCGAAAACGTCTTGATATTTGTGTCTTGGCGTTCTTCATGGAGCCTCACTCTTAGTTTAGACGAAATACAGTAAAAAGTCTCATAATTCAAGATTTTCAATTACAGATTCCTGATGGTAATCGGATCTATAATTTTATTTTTTTAATTATTCAAAAAAATTTTAGTGAGGCTCCATTTGTGCCATAATTCCGATTATGCTGTTAAAATTTTATTGAATTCCATTAATTCGTATGAGAGCAAGTTTGGATGGCGATTTCGAAGCGTAGTGTCGGTATTTAGCCTCCTCTTGAATCATCATATTCCTGTCGGTCAATCGATTAAGCATTAATTTAAAAAAAAAAAATTGAAACATTGCAGACTCTCTCAGTACGAGCGTCAGCAGCAGCAGCAGCAGCAGCCACGTGGAACGGATCCAATATTGCCAGCGGTATTAGAATTCCTCGAGGAAACGGAGGAGGCGTTTCTTCACGCGGTAATAACGGACGTGGAGCCATCGGCGCCGCAGTTCAAACTGGCCCCAACGTACACGCTCTATCTAGCGGCGCGTTATCGCGCGAGTACGCATTATCGACCGGAATTGCAGCCGACCGAAAGGGCCCATAGATTGACAGTGATGTTGGCAAAGGTCGCGACGATGATACAGCGGGTGATCCAAGAGCGTTACATGGACGCATCGTCATTGGCCCTTTGGTTGGCAAATGGCTCGGAACTGTTGCACATGCTGAAGAGCGATCGCCACGTTGGGGCATTTTCGACCCGGGCTCAGGATATCCTGGCGGATTCCGTGCACACGGCATTCGCCTCACTCGTGCGTTGCATCTCGGTGGAATTGGCACCGGCGATGTCGCAATTCATGGCCGACGCCGACGAACCAGCGAAGGAAGCCGGTGTATTGCAGATATTTTCGAACACAATGGCTTTGCTGAGACGATGTCGGGTCAATGCTGCTCTCACGATTCAACTGTTCAGTCATCTTTTCCACGCGATAAACTCGACGGCTTTCAACGCCCTCGTTTCCAACGGCAATCTCTGCGTCAGATGGTTCGGTCGTCGACTGAAGGCGCGATTGAACGCCCTGGAAACGTGGGCCGAGAGACAGGGTCTGGAATTTGCGAGCCAATGTCATTTGGCGACGATAATGCAAGCGACACATTTGCTGCAAGCGCCGAAGTACAATGCCGAGGAACTGGCCACGCTCAGTTCGACCTGCTTCAAGCTCAATTCGCTCCAGGTTCGGGCTCTGCTGCAAAAGTATCAACCGGCTGCCGATGAACCGCGTTTACCCGGTGAATTGATCGAGAACGTCGTCAGGGTCGCCGAGAGCGTTGCCGATACACTAGCACGCGCTGACGGACGCGAAATTCGCCTCGAGGAAGAAACGACACTCTCCCTGGCCCTTCTTCTGCCCGAGGATGGTTACAGCTGCGAGGTCATACGCGGTGTTCCACCCGGTCTCGCTGAATTCTTGTCGCCCCTTCAACGCGATGGTCTTTGCCGAATGGCGCCGCAACCAACGAGCAGCGGCTATTGGACGATATACATGATCGATCATCACAACAACGTGAGATTATTTTGGTTCAGAGTTGCAAATAATGCATTACTTTGATAATGCATTCATTACCCATTACACTGCATAATGTGAAATAGAATTGTAAATAATGCATTACTTTGATAATGCATTACTATATTTATTACCCATTACACTGCATAATGTGAAATGGATAAGTGTACCATTACAAAATACCAAAGTAATGTGTAATGGATGCATGTGCTATTACAAATACAAAACGTAATGTGTAATGGATGAGTACTCCATTACAAATTACAATTGGAAAAAAAGTAATTGGTAGTGGAGTGGAGATACGTTTTTCGTTACAAATTACGAAAGTAACGTGTAATGAATGAATGTTCCATTACAAATAAAAAAAGTTACGTGTAATGTATGCATGTTACATTACGAATAATATAAGTAATATGTAAAATGGTTGCATGTGCCATTGCAAATAAAAAAAGTAATGTGTAATGGATGCCTATCCCATTACAAATAAAAAGGTAATGTGTAATGGATGCATGTCCCATTACAAATAAAAAAGTAATATGTAATGTATGCACGTGCCATTACAAATAAAAAAAGTAATTTGCAGTGGAGAATATTCCATTACAAATGGAATATTCCATTACAAATGGCCGTGCTCGTATTAGAAACTTGCACATTGCTGTCACATTATTTTATTTCGCTCACCAAAAGTTCATCCGAATTATCACAAATGATCCATAAAGTTAAAAAATAGAAACAAAAAAACAGACAGTTCATGGTTAAATATGAAATACAAAAATGTACTCAACCCCAAAAATGATCCAACTTTATATTGAACTTGCTTTTACATGCTGTTACCCATAATTATAAGCAACTAATAAAAATTACAAGTTACTGATACAAAATTTGTCGCTTTATTAAATCCCTTAATAATGTGACATTACTTTATGAATCATTTGTGATAATTGTGGATGAACTTTTAGTGAGCGAAATAAAATAATGAGACAGCAATGTGCAAGTTTCTAATACGAGCACCGCAATTTTTCTATTTGTAATGGAATATTCTTCACTGCAAGTGAGACGTACATACATTATACATTACTTTTTTATTTCTAATGGAACACGCATCCATTACACATTACTTTTTTTATTTGTAATGGCACATGCATACATTACACATTACTTTTTTTTATTTGCAATGGGACATGCATCCATTACACATTACTTTTTTATTTGTAATGGAATATGCATACATCATACATTACTTTTTTTTTATTTGTAATGGAACATGCATCCACTACACATTACTTTTTTTATTTGTAATGAGACATGCTTCCTTTACACATTACTCTTTTTAATTATAATGGAACACGCATCCATTACACATTCCTTTTTTCATTTGTAACGAGACATGCTTCCATTACACATTACTCTTTTTAATTGAATGGACCGAGCATCTATTACACATTACTATTTTCATTTGTAATGGGACATGCATACATTACACATTACTTTTGTAATTTGTAATGGCACATGCTTCGATTATACATTACTTTTTTATTTGTAACGGAACATGCATACATTACACATTACTTTTGTAGTTTGTAATGGAATACTTGTCCAATACACATTGTTTAAAGTAATGGGTAATGCATTACTTTTACATTACTATTTTCATAACTCTGATGTGAAATGGACAAGTGTACCATTAAAAAATACAAGAGTAATGTGCAATGGATGCATGTGCCATTACAAATAAAAAAAAAGTAATGTATAATGGATGAATGCTCCATTACAAATTACAATTGAAAAAAATGTAATTGGTAGTGAAGAGTATTGCATTACAAATTAGTGCGTTTCTACGACAATTTGGAGCAGGTATTATTTTGCTCAAAGGTCAGTCTATTAATTTTTCAATAAAAATAATTTGTGTGTATCAAGTTTTTGTTAACTTTACTATCGTAGAGGTAAATGTATGAACAGTGATTTTTTGCAGTTATTTTTTACTGCATTCTTGTAAAAATTACAATTCAACAAAAACTTACAGGTGTCAGTATATATTAACTTAATATACACTGACATCTATAAACAGTTTTTTTTTTGGAGTAATTTTTACTCCATTGTTGTGAAAATTACAATTCAAGAATGGAGTAAAGATTACGCCAAAAATTCACTGTTCATACATGTACCACTACGATCGTAAAGTTAACAAAAACTTGATACAAATTATTTTCATTGAAAAATTAATAGACTTACCTTTGAGCAAAATGGTACCTGCACTGTAAAAAAATGTTGTATTAAATTTAATTTAAAAATATGAAGTTTTTATGCATATACAGTATATTAAATTTCATACACATTTTCATAGACAGGAATATTAATTTTCAATGCTTACTCTTTTAATTTGAATATACGAATATTGAATTGAAATTGTTAATTTTCCAATACCATGTATATTAATTTCGATTTCCTATACCTGTTATTGAAATTTCATATACTTACATTTTTTACAGTGTGCTCAAAATTGTCGTGGAAACACACTAATTTGTAATGGAATATTCTCCACTTCAAATTACTTTTTTTTCAATTGTCATTTGTAATGGAACACTCATTCGTTAAATGTAATTTTTTTATTTGTAATGGCACATGCAACCATTACACATTACCTCCTTTATTTGTAATGGAACATTCATTCATTACACGTTACCTTTGTAATTTGTAACGAAAAACTTATCCAATACACATTGTTCAAAGTAATGGGTAATGCATTACTTTTACATTACTATTCTCACAACTCTGGTTCCAACTATGCAAAACTTCGGATTAATGCACTTTTAAATAACTTTTATTGCACTCCGTGCGTAAAGTGACCACTTCTCGCACGCTTCGCTTCGCTGGGCGTGCGAGAAGCGGGCACTTTACGCACTCATGCGATAAAATTTTGTATCGTTCATTTCAGCTTCGCAGTCCGAGCGCTATGAGCAATCGATCCGGCGGTTATTCCGGTCACGCCGGACAGAATCATGGACAGCCGGAAATTCAGATAATCAAGTTACACAAGTCGACTAATGGAATGGGACTGAGCATTGTCGCTGCGAAGGTAGAAAAAAATCTGACGTTTTCTCGGGAAAAAAGTGTCTCGTAATCGACGTCTCTCGGTTCTTGCGCTTATTCCACGAGACAATGAATCTCTGGGTTACATTAACGGGATGTATCTCGAAAGTTTCAGCATTGTTTACTTTTTTTTCTCATTATTTTCATTCTTTATTGTCCATTCACGAGATTCAAGACCAGTTTTGCTTATCTCAAGGATTTTAAGCCTAATTTAATAGTACACGGCAAAAATATTTTTTTAAAAAGGAGCCATTTGCAAAATTACCAAATTTCGATTTCCACTATTATCCAGATTGAAAAATGATCTTGCATCGCGAGAATCGCGACATATTTTGAAAAATTGCACGATGCAGCATCGATGTAACTTTGTCGCACAATTGAATAGGAAAATAATTATTCAGCCGAGAGAATTCAATGCGAACAATGTCCTAGATGTCGCTTCGAGCATGTGTGAGTGTGTGCAAATGAGCATAAAATCCGTACTGGCCCTGGTTAACAATATTCCCATGTGGTCAGCGGCCCATGAAGAGAATCAAAGTGAGAGAGAGAGATAAAAAGAGTGAGATAAAAAGAGCGAGCGAGTGAGAAGGAAAACTGTTACGCTAGAAGAGATACGTTTAAGTACAAACTTCCTTTTGCCTTAATACTCCCGCGCGACTCTCTCTTCTCTTATCCCTTGTTCGAGTCGCCACAACTTTTACGGTTATTTCTTCACTGAACCGGAGTCTTTGTCGGTTTCAGGGAGCCGGCCAGGATAGGCTTGGCATCTACATCAAGAGCGTTGTCGCTGGAGGTGCTGCCGACGCGGTAACTATCATCCCACTGCTTTGTTCTAATTTTAATGATTTTTTGAAAATTGTATTTCATCTATTTTCAATTTAGTCAATTTTCCACAATTTTTATTTTATTTTTGTCAGTTTATGAGTTTCAATTTAGTCAATTTTCCACAATTTTTATTTTATTTTTGTCAGTTTATGAGTTTCAATTTAGGGAATTTTCCATAATTTTTATTTTATTTTTATCAGTTTCATTTTAGTCAATTTTCCACAATTTTTATTTTATTTTTATCAGTTTCAATTTAGTCAATTTTCCACAATTTTTATTCTATTTTTATCAGTTTATGAGTTTCAATTTAGTCAATTTTCCACAATTTTTATTCTCTTTTGATCAGTTTATCAGTTTCAATTTAGTCAATTTTCCACAATTTTTATTCTCTTTTTATCAGTTTATCAGTTTCAATTTAGTCAATTTTCCACAATTTTTATTTTATTTTTGTCAGTTTATCAGTTTCAACTTAGTCAATTTTCCACAATTTTTATTTTATTTTTGTCAGTTTATCAGTTTCAATTTAGTCAATTTTCTACAATTTTTATTTTATTTTTATCAGTTTATCAGTTTCAATTTAGTCAATTTTCCACAATTTTTATTTTATTTTTATCAGTTCATCAGTGTCAATTTAGTCAATTTTCCATATTTTTTATTTTATTTTTATCAGTTTATCAGTTTCAATTTAGTCAATTTTCTACTATTTTTATTTTATTTTTATCAGTTTATCAGTTTGAATTTAGTCAATTTTCTACAATTTTTATTTTATTTTTGTCAGTTTATCAGTTTCAACTTAGTCAATTTTCCACAATTTTTATTTTATTTTTGTCAGTTTATCAGTTTCAACTTAGTCAATTTTCCACAATTTTTATTTTATTTTTGTCAGTTTATCAGTTTCAACTTAGTCAATTTTCCACAATTTTTATTTTATTTTTGTCAGTTTATCAGTTTCAATTTAGTTATTTTTCCACAATTTTTATTTTATTTTTATCAGTTTATCAGTTTCAATTTAGTCAATTTTCCACAATTTTTATTTTATTTTTATCAGTTTATCAGTTTCAATTTTGTTAATTTCCCATAATCTTTATTTTATTTTTATCAGTTCATCAGTTTCAATTTAGTCAATTTTCCACAATTTTTATTTTATATTTATCAGTTTGTCAGTTTCAATTTAGTCAATTTTCCACAATTTATATTTGATTTTAATCAGTTTATCAGTTTCAATTTGGTCAATTTTTTACAATTTTTATTTCATTTCTATCAGTTTATCAGTTTCAATTTAGTCAATTTTCCACAATTTTTATTTTATTTTTGTCAGTTTATCAGTTTCAACTTAGTCAATTTTCCACAATTTTTATTTTATTTTTGTCAGTTTATCAGTTTCAATTTAGTCAATTTTCTACAATTTTTATTTTATTTTTATCAGTTTATCAGTTTCAATTTAGTCAATTTTCCACAATTTTTATTTTATTTTTATCAGTTCATCAGTGTCAATTTAGTCAATTTTCCATATTTTTTATTTTATTTTTGTCAGTTTATCAGTTTCAATTTAGTCAATTTTCTACTATTTTTATTTTATTCTTATCAGTTTATCAGTTTGAATTTAGTCAATTTTCTACAATTTTTATTTTATTTTTGTCAGTTTATCAGTTTCAACTTAGTCAATTTTCCACAATTTTTATTTTATTTTTGTCAGTTTATCAGTTTCAACTTAGTCAATTTTCCACAATTTTTATTTTATTTTTGTCAGTTTATCAGTTTCAACTTAGTCAATTTTCCACAATTTTTATTTTATTTTTGTCAGTTTATCAGTTTCAATTTAGTTATTTTTCCACAATTTTTATTTTATTTTTATCAGTTCATCAGTTTCAATTTAGTCAATTTTCCACAATTTTTATTTTATATTTATCAGTTTGTCAGTTTCAATTTAGTCAATTTTCCACAATTTATATTTGATTTTAATCAGTTTATCAGTTTCAATTTGGTCAATTTTTTACAATTTTTATTTCATTTCTATCAGTTTATCAGTTTCAATTTAGTCAATTTTCCACAATTTTTATTTTATTTTTGTCAGTTTATCAGTTTCAACTTAGTCAATTTTCCACAATTTTTATTTTATTTTTGTCAGTTTATCAGTTTCAATTTAGTCAATTTTCTACAATTTTTATTTTATTTTTATCAGTTTATCAGTTTCAATTTAGTCAATTTTCCACAATTTTTATTTTATTTTTATCAGTTCATCAGTGTCAATTTAGTCAATTTTCCATATTTTTTATTTTATTTTTATCAGTTTATCAGTTTCAATTTAGTCAATTTTCTACTATTTTTATTTTATTTTTATCAGTTTATCAGTTTGAATTTAGTCAATTTTCTACAATTTTTATTTTATTTTTGTCAGTTTATCAGTTTCAACTTAGTCAATTTTCCACAATTTTTATTTTATTTTTGTCAGTTTATCAGTTTCAACTTAGTCAATTTTCCACAATTTTTATTTTATTTTTGTCAGTTTATCAGTTTCAACTTAGTCAATTTTCCACAATTTTTATTTTATTTTTGTCAGTTTATCAGTTTCAATTTAGTTATTTTTCCACAATTTTTATTTTATTTTTATCAGTTTATCAGTTTCAATTTAGTCAATTTTCCACAATTTTTATTTTATTTTTATCAGTTTATCAGTTTCAATTTTGTTAATTTCCCATAATCTTTATTTTATTTTTATCAGTTCATCAGTTTCAATTTAGTCAATTTTCCACAATTTTTATTTTATATTTATCAGTTTGTCAGTTTCAATTTAGTCAATTTTCCACAATTTATATTTGATTTTAATCAGTTTTTATCAGTTTCAATTTGGTCAATTTTTTACAATTTTTATTTCATTTCTATCAGTTTATCAGTTTCAATTTTGTTAATTTCCCACAATCTTTATTTTATTTTTATCAGTTTATCAGTTTCAATTTAGTCAATTTTCTACAATTTTTATTTTATTTTTATCAGTTTATGAGTTTCATTTTAGTCAATTTTTCACAATTTTTATTTTATTTTTATCAGTTTATACAATTTTTTTTTTAAATCAAATTTTCACTTTTATTGCATCTATTTTTTATTTTAACATTCTAAATCACATTTCTCATTTCGCTATTTTGGCCCTCACAGGATGGCAGATTGACGGCGGGTGATCAACTGCTGAAAGTCGATGGACAAAGTTTGGTCGGAATAACGCAGGAAAAGTAAGTTTTTGTTTTTTTTTTCTGCCGCGACATACAAAGACGCCTGGATGATCGATGAGTATTAAGGGCTCATACGCAGTCAGAAGGTCGAAAAAAAACAATTTTTTAAGAATTTTTTCTAGAAAGGTATATCTGGTATTTAATCGAAGGTATAAGCAAAATATCAATTTTTAACAAAACGTCGGCTTTCAGAAAAAAAAAATCGATTTTTGATAAAAAAATTTGCCTGAAATTGTTTATAAAATGGAAAATATTTATCTGTAAAAAAACCTTCGATTTATTACTAAAAAATATATTTATGAAGCTTGTGTTAAAATTTGAGATCGGTTATGCCGTTTTTGAGAAATCTTGCTCACTAATTTTAAAAACACCGTTTTGAGAAAAAACGCGTTCAAAGTTTCAAAAGCACTTTACACATAGTAATCACGGGTTTACAAATATGCCTATAACTTCAAAAATATTTGTCGGATTGACATGAAATTTTCTGTGAATATACTTAAATATATGGGTCATTCCATGTCAAATCGACCACTTTTGAACCCGACCCCTTTCGATTTGGTTGAAAATTTTTGTTCGTTTTCTACTCAATTAAAGACATTTTTCAGGAAATTTTCAATTTTTTTTACCAAACCCTGAAAAAGTTATGAATTTTTCAAAAAAAAAGGCTTTTGTTTTTTCAAATAGCTATAACTTCTTCAAAAGTTGACTAATCGGGACGATTTTTTTTTCAAAATTACTGTCTTTAGATGTACTTTCCGAAGAAAAATACAAACAAATTTTAAGATATTAAAATATATGAAACTTTTCACTTCTTCGAGAAAAAAGATCGTTTTCTCGGAGGTGCAATTTTTTTTTTTTTTTACTCAAAAAATACTTCGATCAATTCCAGAAAGAATGCCGCCCTAACTAGAGTGGGCCGAATTTTCCTTCTATTTTTTTTTATCGAATAGAAAAAAAAAATTTCAGCTGGGCTTATTTCACCAAACAACACTCTGGAATTTTTTTGAGGATTTATAAAGAACCTCAGAGTTTGAAAAATTGAGAAGAAAATAAAATCGAAAGTGGTAATCCTCGAATTTTTTTTTTAAGTGAAAGAAAAAATAAAAGACTATAAATATTTTTTTTTATTTTTTTCAAAAACTACATCCAAAAACAAAAAAAAATTGTCATTTGGCCCATTTTTGACTAAGCCACAGGCTTTTGAAAAAGACATCCATTGCATATCATTTTGAGTCCAATATTTTTCAGTTTTAGCTCGTCTTAGCTTTCTATATTTCTTGTTTGATTGAAAAAAAATACAAAAAAATTATTTATATGTCTTTTATTTTCTCTTTGACTTAAAAAAAAAAAATTTCGCGGATTACCACTTTCGATTTTATTTTCTACTCAACTTTTTAAACTCTGAGGACCTTTATAAATCCTCAAAAAAAATTCCAGAGTGTTGTTTTGTGAAAAGCCCAGCTGGAAATTTTTTTTTTTCTAATCGATAAAAAAAAAATAGAAGGAAAATTCGGCTTTCTGGAATTGATCGAAGTATTTTTTGAGTAAAAAAAAAAAATCAAAAATGGCATCTCCGTGAAAACGATGATTTTTCTCGAAGAAGTGAAAAATTTCGTAGATTTTAATATCTTAAAATTTGTTTGTATTTTTTTTCGGAAAGTACATCTAAAGACAAAAATTTTGAAAAAAAAACCATCCCGATTAGTCAATTTTTGAAGAAGTTATAGCTATTTGAAAAAACAAAAGCCTTTTTTTTTGAAAAATTCATAACTTTTTTACCGTTGGGTAAAAAAATTTGAAAATTTCCTGGAAAATGTCTTTAATTGAGTAGAAAAGGAACAAAAAATTTCAACCACATCGAAAGGGGTCGGGTTAAAAGTGGTCGATTTTACATGGAATGACCCATATGTAGGTACATTACGAAAATGAAATAAAAAAATCGATATTTTGCAAATCCTGACTGCGCATAACACCTTAATGATTTTTTTTTTTTTAATTTTTCGCAGAGCTGCAGAGTACCTCGTGCGAACGGGTCCGATAGTGTCGCTCGAAGTCGCTAAACAGGGTGCCATATATCATGGATTAGCAACGTTGCTATCACAGCCATCTCCCGTTATGACCAGGGGTACGTGAAAATAAATGATCGCGAAAGGAGGGAAAAAAAACCGTAATACCGCGACGATTAATCGCAGCATTCTTTCGAATATTTTCTATCCGACATGAAGAGTAAAAAAAAAAAAAAAAAATTAGAACTAAAAGCTTTGTCTGTCTTTTCTGGAAAATCATCGTCATCTCTTATTCTGCGCGAATGTATTTTTCTCTATCTTTGTCCAAGCTGCACTAGTCACGTATAGATTCATATGTATTAGGGTGGCGCATAAAAAAAAATTGTTTTTCTTGTCTGAAAGAGAAAAAATGTATGGTGTAAAAAAAATTCTTCACAGCGATGAGCACTATGGCAAGATTTTATAAGGCAGGCTATATTTAGGTTTTTTCACTTGGGTTTAAAGAAGCAAAAAAAAAAAAATTAAAAATACAATAAAATTTCGAATAAAGTCCAGTGACTGCATTTCCATGAAAATCATATCGACCCAAAAAGCAAAAAAAAAACTACAACCCGATCGATCAAATAACTTTAAAATCAAAAAAGATTTTTTTTTGTCTCGGGATTTACACATCCAAATATTTTAACAGAGAAAAAAACGTTTTCATACAAACGTCCTTTATATGAGAGCAAGAGAAATAATAATATAAAATTTAAATTAATATCAAAGTCTCAGCTCATTTTTTTATAAAATTTTACCATGACGCTCATCATTGGTCAGATTTTTTTCCTTCGTCATTAAGGTACTAGTCTACTTTAGAAGGTCAAAAAAAGCAAAGTTTAAGATTTTTTTCTCAGCTCCTTTATCAGATAAGACTATGAAACTGTTATTACAACATTGTTTCGTCCTTCGAAAGTACAAAACAAAAATTTATTTTTTATTTCGATTCTTTGAATTATTTATAGAAGTCTGAAAGAAAAAATTAAAAAAGCATTTCAAAGAGGAAAGTTTCTTATACAACAATTAACCAGTGAATGAAAATTAAAGTTGAAGAAAAATCGATTTAAAAAAAATGGCGGATGTTTGAAATGAGAATAAAAATTTAATTTTTCATAATTTATTTCAAACATCCGCCATTTTTTTCAATCCATTTTTCAATTCACTTTCGATTTTGGCGTCTTCTATAAATTAATCAAAGAATCGAAATCAAAAATAAATTATTATTTTGTACTTTCGAAGGATGAAACAATGTTTTAATCAGAGTTGTAAATAATGCATTATTTTAATAATGCATTACTGTATTCATTACCCATTACACTGCATAATGTGAAATGGACAAGTGTACCATTACAAAATACAAGAGTGTAATGTGTAATGGATGCATGTGCCATTACAAATAAAAAAGTAATGATAAATGAAAAGTACTATTTTCATTTGTAATGGAATATTCATCCATTACACGTTACTTGTATCATTTGTAACGGAAAACTTATCCAATACACATTTTTTAAAGTAATGTAACAGCAATGTTATCGTTTGTAACATGTAATATTATATAGACATTACATGTAAGTTACATGTAAGTTACAATTTTCTACTCGGCAATATAACATTGTTATGTAACAGTTATATAACCGCAATATTGGAATGCAATGTTACATTAATGTAACTGTTATATTGCAGCAATATTACGGTAATATCATTGTAATATTTCAGTTACAATGCAATATTATTATTTTGCAAATTTTTTTTACATTACTGTAATGTAAAAAACGTTATATACCAGTTATGTATCACAAGAATAACATTGTAACATTACATGTAACTTCCATGTTATATTGCCGCAATATAACATACGTTACATTACTGTAATGTCACTTCGCTATAAGCATGTGACGTAACGGCTACAAAACTTTTTTACATTATTGTAATGTTGTTACATTAATGTAACTGTTATATAACAGCAATATTACGGTGATATGATTGTAATATTTCAGTTACATTACTGCAATATTATTATTTTCCAAATTTTCTTTACATTATTGTAATGTAAAAAACGTTATATACCAGTTATGTAACAAATGTTACATAACATATTACTGCCACGTTAAATAACAGTTATGTATCACAAGAATAACATCGTAACATTACATGTAACTTCCATGTTATATTGCCGCAATATAACATATGTTACATTACTGTAATGTTATTACATTAATGTAACTGTTATATTGCAGCAATATTAAGGTGATATCATTGTAATATTTCAGTTACATTACTGCAATATTATTATTTTGCAAATTTTCTTTACATTACTGTAATGTAAAAAACGTTATATACCAGTTATGTAACTTGCCCGTAACAAACGTTACATAACATGTTACTTCCACGTTATTAACAGTTATGTATCACAAGAATAACATTGTAACATTACATGTTATTTCCATGTTATATTGCCGCAATATAACATGTTACATTACTGTAATGTCACTTCGTTATAAGCATGTGACGTAACGGCTACAAAACTTTTTTACATTACTGTAATGTTGTTAAATTAATGTAACTTTTATATAACAGCAATATTACGGTGATATCATTGTAATATTTCAGTTACATCACTGTAATGTAAAAAACGTTATTTACGAGTTATGTAACCTGCATGTAACAAATGTTACATAACATGTTACTTCCACGTTATATAACAGTTATGTATCACGAGAATAACATTACATGTAACTTCCATGTTACATTGCCGCAATATAACATATGTTACATTACTGTAATGTAACAAAGTTATATATTAGTTATGTAACCTGCATGGAACAAGTGTTACATAACGTGTTACTTGCATGTTATATAACAGCTATGTTATATGGGGATAACATTGTAACATCACATGTAACTTCTATGTTACATTGCTGCAACATAACGTGCTCACTGGATAACATTTTTACAGTCATAGCTGTTGAAGAAGCTGAGAAAAAAATGTCCCCTTTTCTTGACCTTCCGAAGTAAACCAGTCTCTTAACCACATTCTCTTCAAGACCGAAGGGCGAAAATGATTTTTATTGCACTCCGTGCGTAAAGTGACCACTTCCCGCACGCTTCGCTTCGCTGCGCGTGCGAGAAGCGGGCATTTTACGCACTCGTGCGATTAAATTTTGTACGATACTCGTGCGAGAAACTTTTTCTCAACTCGTGTGATTGCAGTATTCGCCTTCGGCTCATGCTGCAAACTCACACTCGTCGTGAAAAAGTTTCATCGCACTCGTATCGTAATGTACTATTTTTTGCATCTACCTTCTACATACTTAACATCACCATTTACTTTTCGCTTAGTTCACGATAAAAAAAAAAAAAAATTTCAAGTCCAAAGCGTCAATTAATATCTTCTCTGGCAAGACTGTCGCAATCGCTTACGAATTAATGCTTGACTAACCGATTGTTCCCTCACAAGCAGCGCACAAGGCCCGACCAAAGTCGGAACAGTTAGAGCCCCCGCGACATACGGAAATATCGTCGTCGCAGCCGTCAACGTCGCACTCGATGGGAAATCTATTGTCGATGCCGCGGCAAAATCACGTCTATCAAGAGCG
Organism: Alloplasta piceator; assembly: GCA_946863875.1. Classification (NCBI taxonomy): domain Eukaryota; kingdom Metazoa; phylum Arthropoda; class Insecta; order Hymenoptera; family Ichneumonidae; genus Alloplasta; species Alloplasta piceator. Next base: position 33,044,418 of record OX333078.1, on the reverse strand, counting down.
TCTGGTCGATTGGAACGTAGAGCACATACCGATACCAGGTGCGACAACAAGTTCCCATCTACAAAAGTCCCCGCGTTATTATAATAATTACGAGTTGTCGGATAATCCGTCTAACGTTAATACCGATCGTGAAAATGTCCATCCAATCGGTTGCGCATCGAACAAAACAACAACCACCTGCGCCCGTTCGTCATTGACGAATAATTCATATTTAGCGATGTACCCGATCGACGAGTCACACGAGGATCACACGAGAATCCGCAATTATCGAATAAACAGCAGAAGGCAAATTCCTATTATACAAGAGCCCGATCAGCAGATGTTCCTAACTATTCCGAGCCAGATCGAGCGTTATCCGCCTTATCCCGTGAGAAACGAGACTCTCGACGAGAAAAATCCACAATACGGTTATTACAGCGAGGACAAGAGTGAGTTAACGTTTCCAGCGTTGAATCGTTCTCGGGACAGTCTCGATTCCTTCGAGCGAGGAAATTCAGCGAGACTCGATAGTCTGGATATCGATGCCGAGCCATCGATTCCCTTCATCGATCAGATGGACGATGCTTTTGACCTTGGAAGCCGCAAGGTCGTCGTCGATGATCCGAGAGATTCCAACAATTTACATATCAATCTGATGAAGTGTCGTCACGCTTCTACGGATTATTCAAGGTCGTTGGAATCGCGACCTTGCAGCGTGACCTTCACGAGACGCGATATCGACGAGAGAAACATCCGTACGAACAGTCTTGATCGCAATAACGGCGGTGAAATTAAGTTGTCGAGCGCAAGGTCATCCCTAGGTGAGATCAACGTTTCTACGCCGAGCAGAAACGTCATCGTGACCCATTGCTGTTGTCACGGTCATTTGACCCATTGTCAAGCTCACGTGGACGATTCCAACGAGGTTAGCACAAAGGACGAGAATTTTTCTGACCAGGAAGAGGACAGTTCTGAGAGCTTTCAAAACGATGAAAGCTCAAAGAAGGATGAGGCTGTCCTGAAAACGAGGACCATCATTTCCGAGTTGAATCTCGATTTGAGCGGTTTGAACAGCGATATTTCCAGCGATGATTCGAACAATCAGGATAAATGTTGGCGTTCGCCGGAAGAAGTTAGATTGGGATGCGGAAGAGTCGCAGCGCTTGCGAAGCACTTTTCCAAATTGGGCGAAGCTGGTCTCATCAAATTCAAATCGATAAAACTCAGCGCCTCGAGGCAATTCGTCTCAGAGCCGGATATTGGATCGCCGAGGAATCTCGAGGGACACCGGAAGTTGGACAAGGAGTGCAAGTCCGAGGGTGACCTTTCGCGGGTCGACAAGAGCGTCGTCACGACGCCCGAGAGAGAATGGAGCATGATTTTGCTCGATATACAAACGAAAAATGAACTGGAGATGGTGAATTATTACGCCAAGAGCAATGTGGAGCAAGAAAATGGCGGAGACATCAACGACGATGACGATGATGATGACATTGAGCCTGGAGAATTGAGAAAAAGCAGCTCTAAACTCTCTCTGGCGGAGCAGCAGGAGATAATTCAACAGTTGGAGGAATTTTCAAACTTGGACAATGCAGACGCACCCTTGTTCATTCCCGAACAGGACGAGCCGATATCCGAGAATAATGCGAACGAGAGACAAGCCAAAGAAACAATGACCGAGTCCGTCGAGACTTTGAACAATGAGCAGAATATCGTGGAAATGTCACGTTATCGCACGATCATCGGTAAAATGAGCTTGGAAAATTTTCGCAAACGTTCGTTGCCGACGATTCTGAGCGCTTTCAATGTGAAACCAAACTTTGAGATTGAAAAAATCAACAAATTGGAGAAATACTGGTCACTGAAGGATCTGATTTCGAAAGAGGATCTCAAGGACAATGAGGACGATCGATCGAGAAATTACTTCATTTTTCCAAGCTGCGAGCGAGTCGCATCCGCACCTGACATTTCCAACGACAGTGTCAATGTATTTCACACGCAATCGTTAAACGCGAGTTGCGCAAGTGGCAACGTCACGATTCGCAGTACAATAAAAATTAGCGAGGATGAGCCAAAGGAAAGAAACGCTGATTCGACGAGTCTGACGAGACGCGAGACTACTTCCGGTCCAATCGTTTCGCGCGGTTCGTCGAAATTGATCGTTAACGAGGAAAACAGGGAAGAACCGAGGAAAACAAAGTTTCCCGGTTCTTTCATAAGAACGAGGAAATTATCGAAGAGCCAGGATGGATTGAGCGAGAAGAAATTGAAGGAATTCAAGGACAAATCGGTGAGCAGATCTTTGGAGAAAATTCCTATCCCGAAGAAGGAGGAAAGCGTTGTTTCCGGAAAATCTCACGGTTGCAAAAATATGGCGATTTGCGAACGTTGCTCGATAAGAGCGAGCACGAGTGACGTTCATGATCGTTCGACGGAACGTTTTTGCAAACACAATATGCAACATTACAATACTATACCGATAAAACGCAATGCGATGATCGGTAAACCGGTGAGAAAAAAAACATTGATCGTGCGGAAAACGTCGAGGAGCAACGTCGACGTTTCCGAGAGAAAACCGACCCCCAGATTCGAGAGGGGCGATTGGATATTTCGTGATATTTCGGCGAACGACCTTGACGATGACTTTCGTAAGCTCTCGATGGATTGTCAAATAGACGTTCGTGTCCGCACTTGCCTGGTTCTGTTTTATAGAACGTGAAAGATGAATCGTCTTCCACGCGTTAAACAGAGTTGTAAATAATACATTATTTTGATAATGTATTCATTACCCATTACAATGCATAATGTGAAATGGACACGTGTAACATTACAAAATACAAGAGTAATGTGTAATGAATGCGTGTTCTATTGCAAATAAAAAAAAGTAATTTGTAATGGATGCATGGACCATTGCAAATAAAAAAGTAATATGTAATGGAACACAAATCCTTTACACATTACATTGCATAATGTGAAATGGGCAAGTGTACAATTACAAAATACAAGAGTATTCTGTAATGAATGCGTGTGCCTTTACAAATTAAAAAAGTAATGAGTAATGGATGCATGTGCCATTACAAATAAAAAAGTAATTTGTAATGGAGCACAAATCCGTTACCCTTTACAATGCATAATGTGAAAAGGACAAGTGTAACATTACAAAATACAAGAGTAATGTGTAATGAATGCGTGTTCCATTGCAGATAAAAAAAGTAATTTGTAATGGATGCATGGACCATTGCAAATAAAAAAGTAATATGTAATGGAGCACAAATCCGTTACACATTACATTGCATAATGTGAAATGGGCAAGTGTAACATTACAAAATACAAGAGTAACGTGTAATGAATGCGTGTTTCATTGCAGATAACAAAAGTAATGTGTAATGGATGCCTGTGCCATTACAAGTAAAAAAGTAATGTCTAATGGAGCACAAATCCATTACACATTACATTGCATAATGTGAAATGGACAAGTGTACCATTACAAAATACGAGAGTAATGTGTAATGAATGCGTGTTCCATTGCAGATGAAAAAAGTAATGTGTAATGGATGCATGTGCCATTGCAAATAAAAAAGTAATTTGTAATGGAGCACAAATCCATTACACATTACATTGCATAATGCGAAATGGACAAGTGTAACATTTCAAAATACAAGAGTAATGTGTAATGAATGCGTGTGCCATTACAGATAAAAAAAAGTAATGTGTAATGGAGCACAAATCCATTACACATTACATTGCATAATTCGGAATGGACAAGTGTACCATTACAAAATACAAGATTATTGTGTAATGAATGCGTGTGCCATTACAAATTAAAAAAGTAATGTGTAATGGATGAGTGCTCCATTACAAATTACAATTGAAAAAAAAGTCATTGGGAGTGGAGAATAATACATTACAAATTAGTGTTTCTACGACAATTTGAAGCAGGTACTATTTTGTTCAAAGGTAAATCTATTAATTTTTCAATGAAAATAATTTGTATCAAGTTTTTGTTAACTTAAACATCGTAGTGGTAAATGTATGAACAGTGATTTTTTGGAGTAATTTTTACTCCATTCTTGTAAAAATTACAATTCAAGAAAAATTTATACACTACCTGCCAAAAGTTTCCGGACAAAACTTCAAGAAAGGTCTGGAACGTTTTTTTATGCCGTTTTGCCGGAAGTCAACGTAAACTAATTTAACAAGCGACATTTTAATTAAACGGGAAGAATTCGGCTTCATTTCCTGTTTTTTAAATTATTTTTAAAATTTGTTTTTAGATTTGGCCTCTATTTTAAAAACTGTTTTTCTTCTAGAGGAAATTTTTTAAATACATTTTTACGATTGGATTCATAAAGGAGAAAGTTTAAGCTTCAAGTTTCTTTTTTCTCAAAACTTTAAGCGATTTTTTTCCAAAGTTATTCTGTTTTTTTGTGAAAAAAGAGGAAATTTGAAAAATGCTGTATAACACGAAAACAAAGAGGATTTATGAAAAACTTCAAGATAGAAAAAAGTTGCGTCTGTTTTTATTGAGTTCAGGAGAATTTTTTAAGATTTTTTTTTCTAAAATTTTGTTTTTTCTTTTTTTCTGGGTCGGAAAATGTCGACGTGGAAAATTTGAAAAAAAAATTAAAAAAAGATTCCAATGTGTTAATATGGGAAAATAATGGGAAAATAAAATATTTCCCCTCTTGAGATTTTATCAATAATCCCATAGTTTTCGATTAAATTTATGGTAATTGAATGACCTGAGCTCCGACCAAAAAAAAATATTGGAAAAAAAATCTAAAAAAATTCCTCTGAACTCAACGAAAACGGACGCAACTTTTTGCTATCCTGAAGTTTTTCATGAATTCTCTTTGTTTTCGTGTTATACGGGATTTTTCAAATTTCCTCTTTTTTCACAAAAAAAAACGGGATAACTTTAGAAATAAAAATCGCTCAAAGTTTTAAAAAAAGGAAATTCAAGCTAAAAATTTCCTCTTCATGAATCCAATCGTAAAAATGTATAAAAAAAATTTCCTCTAGAAGATGGGTGCACCTGAAGAGAAGGAAAAAAAAAGCGAAAAACAGTTATTTTCAAAATAGAGTCCAAATCGAAAAACAAATTGTAAAAATAATTAAAAATACAGGCAATGAAGTTGAATTCTTCCCTTTTAAAATGCCGCTTGTTAAATTGGTTTACATTGACTTCCGGTAAAATGGCATAAAAAGACGTTCGAGACCTTTTTTTAAGTTTTGTCCTGAAACTTTTTGCCGATAGTGAATGAAGAGTGATTTTTTGGAGTAATTTTTACTCCATTCTTGTAAAAATTACAATTCAAGAAAAACTTATAGGTGTCACTGTACATTAACTTAATATATTATTTTTATTTAGTTATTTTTTGGAGTAATTTTTACTCCATTGTTGTAAAAATTACAATTCAAGAAAGAAGTAAAAATTACTCAAAAAAAAATCACTGTTCTTACATTTACCACTACAATAGTAAAGTTAACGAAAACTTGATACACACAAATTACTTTCATTGAAAAATAAATTACCTTTGAGCAAAATAGTACCTGCTCCAAATTGTCGTAGAAACACACTAATTTGTAATGGAATATTCTCCATTACTTTTTTTCAGTTGTAATTTGTAATGAAGCACTCATTCATTACACGTTATTTTTTTATATTTGTAATATCACATGCAACCATTACACATTACTTTTATTATTTGTAATGGAACATGCATACATTACACGTTACTTTTTTTTATTTGTAATGGAACACGCTTCCATTACACATTACTACTTTCATTTGTAATGAAACATTCATTCGTTACGAGTTACTTTTGTAATTTGTAACGGAAAACTTCCAACACACATTGTTGAAAGTAATGTGTAATACATTACTATTTTTACAACTCTGGCGTTGAGATATTATTTACGAATTTTCTAGAAAGTGACGAATTCCTCGTGTTTTTTTTTTTCGTTAGGAATCCGAAAAACAATTTTCCACACACCAAGCAATTTTTTTTTCACTCCCATGAAAACACTCTCAATGGTCCTTTGGGTTTTACATACGAATCATATCGCTTTCTCGAGCTCATCGGTGCATGCTTTATCGTTAAACTAAAAAATAATCATGCACAATTTTTTTTCAATGTAATAATCCGTTATTTTTCTTTCAGTTCTCGATTTTTAGCGATTTAGAGATAATTTTAATTCGTTAGTGCGAGGATCATAGATCATAGTGTTTTGGATTTTTTTTTCCCTATTTGGGGGCAAAAAAATCTTGCACGTTGTGTCATGTTTTAGTGTTACGCTGAGCTTTTCGGCATGGCCGAACATTAAGGGGGAAACCACTGTGACGGCGCTAAAAAAAACCGAATTTCGAGTTTTTTTTTTTTAATGTAGGGATGATTATTTGGGTTCAGACAATAAGCAATTTATTAAGTACATATTCAACTATATTCATACAAATTTTAATTGAAAAATTAATTAATTTAATTGAAAAATTGAATTTAATTGAAACTAATGACCTGCTCTTCCTTTGGGTATATCTTAGACAAATTTTGCGATTTTGAGTGAAAAATTTGTTTTACATATTTTTGAATATATTTACTTTAAGAAAATGGGAAAAAATCGTTTTTTTTCACCAGTCACAGTGGCGTTTCCCCCTTAACATGTTGCATTTTTGATTTATTTTGTTTATTTTTTTTTTTTTTTCGTCCTTTCGTGCATCTTGGTGCTATCGCAGGACCCCGTCGCATGAGCGAACGAGATCTGCCATCGAGGCTCGGACACGAGCCGACTCCCCAGCAAATTCATAGCAGCAAGTCTGTCCCGGCCCTGCATAGTAAGTAACAATTGGCTTCTTCGTCCTTGCCGACGTAATCGTCACTGCGATGCTGTCGCAGCTTTTGTTTTTTCGAATATTGAACCTAGAATTGCACATTTTTTCATTTAAATCTCAAATTTTTTGAAATTATATTATATTATAATTATATGTTATATTATATTCTGGCATTCCACGGTATTTCGATAAAAATCTTACCTTGATGATTTCGATTTTCCTCTAAATTTTTTATATAAATAAGGACATTGAAAAAAAAATTCCCAAATTTTTTCAGAATTTTTCGGTCACGCCTTTTTTGGATTTATTATTTTTTTTTTGAAAAAAAAACGGGACAACTTTGTAAAATCTGAAAAAATTCAGAAAAATCTAATAAAATATAACACATTTTTTGGGCTTTATTCCATAACGGAGATTTCAATACTCTACGAGTCAAATTCAAAAAATTAAAAAAAAAAATTAAACTCATAGACTATTAAAATCTCCATTTTGGAAGAAGCTCAAAAATTTTGTTATATTTCATTAGATTATTCTGAATTTTTTCAGATTTCACAAAGAGGTCCCTTTGAAAAAAAAAATCCAAAGTACGCGCGACCAAAAAATTCTGAAATAATTAAGAAAAATGTATTTCAATGTGTTTTTTTATATAAAAAATTTAGAGAAAAATCGAAATCGTCGAGGCAAGATTTTGATCGGAATGTCGTGGAATGACACGACAAAATCTTGTTTTGATGATTTCGATTTTTCTCTTAATTTTTTATACAAAAAAACACATTAAAAAAAGAATTCCTAAATTTTTTCAGAATTTTTTGGTCATGCGTTCTTTGGTTTTTTTTTTTAAGTGACCCTTTTGTAAAGTCTGAAAAAATTCAGAATAATCTAATAAAATATAACAAAATTTTTGGGGTTGGTTCCAAAATGGAGATTTTAATACTCTATGAGTACATTTTTTTTTCTTTCAATTTTTTGAATGTTACTCATAGAGTATTAAAATCTCCATTTTGGAACGAAGCCCAAAAAATTTGTTATATTTTGTTAGATTTTTCTGCATTTTTTTAGATTTTACAAAGTTGTCCCGTTTTTTTCAAAAAAAAAAATAAATCCAAAAAACGCGTGACAGAAAAATTCTGAAAAAATTTGGGAATTTTTTTTCAATGTCCTTATTTATATAAAAAATTTACGTTAGAGGAAAATCGAAATCATCAAGGTAAGATTTTGATCGAAATACCGCGGAATGCCACATTATAATTATAAATTATATTATATTATAATTATATTATAATTATATTATAATTATATTATAATTATATTACAAGTTTGGCAAAGGAAAACTCGCATTTTTATTGATACAAGCGACCTTCAAAATAATTATACTTTTTGGAATAAACAATTGTGGCATCTTTTTTTAAGAATACTCAGAGCTATCTTTTACAAAATTCCACAACTTTTGGAAATATCAAAAACTTTGGAAACTATGAATTTATATCCTCTTCATCAGCATTACTAAGATTCGATCGCAAATTCTTTTTTATTGTATTAAGCCCAGAACAACACACTTTTGTTTTCGAATGCCAGTGGCTTAAAAATATAAAAAATCATAAGTTTGATAACAAATTGTCTTCTTTGGAATTAATGATAGCGGCATATTTTTTTTTAACACAAGTACAAATCTTGAAACATTCAAAAACATAAATTATTCTGGAAATTATGAAATTTTATGAAAAAGCATGCATTTTTAGAAAGTTTATTCAAAAAACCGTTATTCATTTGTACCAACAAAATAAAAAATAAACATTTTTCTCAAAGGTTTCTTACACGCAACGTTGTAACGAAAAATTCTCTTTTTGAATTATTAAAAAATTCATTACAGTCAAATTGTATTCTAAAATAATTCTAGAATAATATTTGTCATGAAATGTTGAAATGTGCAGTTCTAGGGTTGAGAAATAATTTTAAATGTGTTATTGCAAATGCTTTGGGCTTCGCGACGCTCAACGTTGCAATTGTCATGTCCTTGCGATTAATGCTTGGCACAAATTTGTTGTCTATAAAATATAATTTTTTCAGTTTTTCATTATTAACGAATTTTTTTCAATTATGAATCCATGCAATATTTCAAATTGATTTATGATGATGATTTTACAGATGTAGGGACGGAGGGAAAACAGCAACACGAAGTATTCAATCCCGGTTACAGCAGAGCATCGTCGAGCAACAGCGTTACTCCACCAGTTCAGCCTCCTCCAATGCCAGCAATGAATGGTACAACTTCCGTACGCTCTCGGTAATATTTCTTACTTTGTTATTTCCATTACATTTTATTTTTAAATATTTTAATTATTTTTTTAAAAATTTAAATGAACCGTCAAAATTTTTATTATTTTATTAGAATTGTTATTATTTTTATTATTATTATTTCTAGAAGTTTAAATGAACCATCAAAATTTTTATTATTTTATTAGAATTGTTATTAGATCAAAGTAGATTATATTTATTTTTCAACTTACAGCTATTCGGCTCTACATTGAAAAAAAAACAGTGAATGAACAAAATCTGCAGTCAAATATGTTCAACTAGATATTTATTTGGTCTAACTAAATAACTCGTTTTTTAAACAATTCTGCGCTTCAGTTGACTAAAATATTATTCAGGCAAAAAAATGTTGAATTGTACTAACTAAATTATCTAGTTGAATGTATTTGACTGCAGATTTTGTTCATTCACACATTTTTTTTTCAGTGTATACACTCCCACTCCCTTCTCATACAAATACAATTTTTGATCATTTAACATTCTTAAACATTTTATAACATTTTTTAATTTAACATTAAACAAAGAGAGAAAGAAAGAAAAAGATAGTAAAACAATTTAATTTTACACCTTTAAATATTTCAATAGAATTGTTATTATATTTATTATTATTTTTTTTAGAAGTTTAAATGAACCATCAAAATTTTTATCATTTTATTAGAATTGATATTAGATCAAAGTAGATTAGATTTATTTTCCAACGTACAATTTCGGTTTTATACACTCCCACTTCCTTCTCATACAAATACAATTTTTGATCATTTAACATTCTTAAACATTTTATAACATTTTTAAATTTAACATTAAACAAAGAGAGAAAGAAAGAAAAAGATAGTAAAACAATTTAATTTCACACCTTTAAATATTTCAATAGAATTGTTATTATTTTTTTTTTTTGAAGTTTAAATGAACCATCAAAATTGTTATTATTTTATTAGAATTGTTATTAAATCAAAGTAGATTAAATTTATTTTCCAACGTACAGCTTTTCGGCTCTATACACTCCCACTTCCTTTTCATACAAATACAATTTTTGATCATTTAACATTCTTAAACATTTTATAACATTTTTAAATTTAACATTAAACAAAGAGAGAAAGAACGAAAAAGATAGTAAAACAATTTAATTTTACACCTTTAAATATTTCAGTAGAATTGTTGTTGTTGTTGTTATTATTATTATTATTATTATTATTATTATTATTATTATTATTATTATTATTATTATTATTATTATTATTATTATTATTATTATTATTATTATTATTATTATTATTATTATTATTATTATTATTATTATTATTATTATTATTATTATTATTATTATTGAAGGTTAAATGAAACGTCAAAATTGTAATATATCATTACAGGTCGAGCCATAATTTGCACGATCCTATGAGAGTGGGAACACTGCCACCGAGTGGCCTCGTCGGTCGTCAACAATCGTCGCCGAATCTAACGCCAAATCAGATGCATCCGAATATGCCGAGCAACATGCAGAGCAACGAAGCCGAGAGATTTTATCAGAATTTGAGCGTTTACAGAAATCAAGATCCAACGATGAAGCAACAACCGAGTCCACCCGGTGATGATAGGTAAATAAATAATGAAATTAAAATCTTGAAATTTTTGGTAATCCTTAGTAATAATCAATTTTAAAAAACGTACTTTGATAATTTTAAAAATTTTAAAAATAGTAACTCATGATTTTGCAGAGAGTATTCATGATGACATTTACAAACGAGAACTATTTTGAAAGTAGTCCTTTGGTTTAGTCAAATCAATCTGGATTAATTTAAAAGTAGTTTTAGATTTTTTTAAATATTATTATTATAATATTTAAATATTTAGAATTTGATGGAATTTTGAAGAATTTTAAAAACCATAACTCAAGTATCTCGCAAATTGTTTGTTTTTAGTTGTTGCAATAAAATTAACAATAAAAACCTCTTGTTTCCAATAATTTCATATTTTCAACATAATTTTGAGTTAACGACACAACTATATTTTAAAAGGCCAAAAACAGTAAATTTCTAAGATTTTGTTTTTCAGCCCCTTTATCAAATATGACTTTGAAACTATTATTACAGCGTTCTTTCATCCTTCGAAAGTACAAAACAAAAATTTATTTTTCATTTCGATTATTCGAATAATTCATAGAAGGCGCCAAAGTAAAAAATGTCTTTTCCCATGGCCGACAGTTAATCTCAGGATCGGCAAGTCTGAAACAAAAAAATAAAAAGGGCATTTTAAAGAGGAAGGTTTCTTAAACAACAATTTATCACCGTTGATGAAAAATCAATTTGAAAAAAAGGCGGATGTTTGAAATAAATTTATGAGAAATAAAACCCGAGATATAAAATTTCAAAGTTTGAAATTTTTTTTCCTGTGTTATTTAAATGGGAAATAGCAATTTGTGACGAGACATATCTAAATATTTACATTTAGAGCTCTGCTTTTAAGAGGCATCTTTTTTCACCTCCCCGAAAGTATTTAATATGTTACTTCGAAATAGTCGCTTTTTTTTTAATCAGTCCCACATCCTTTCCAATCATTTTCCAAATTTCCTTTCTCCATTACAAAGTTGGGCAAAGTAATTGAAAGTACTTCAAGTAACAAGTACAAAGTACCGTAGGTACTTGAAGTACAAAGTACTCGTTACTTGCAAGTAATTGAAAAAATTAAGTACCAGTATCAAGTACTTTTCAAGTTTTCGGGCACGTCTCGTAAATTCTGGTACTTGGGTCATTCCATGTCAAATCGACCAATAGTTGGAATCGACCACTTTCAATTTCGATGAAATGTAGTCAGAAGTTTTGTTTTATCATAAAACCAAGTTCTACCAAGGAAAAAAAAAATTTTATTTTCGAAAGTTATGCAAAATTCAAAATTTAATCATTTTTCAAATTTTTTTTCTAAATATCTTCAAAACTATGATAGTTATGAAAAATCGTTTGTTTCGTCTTGAAGAGTATACTTGGGGCTACGAAAAAAAAAGTATTCCGAGAAAAAAATTTGAAAAATGATGAATTTGGAGAATTTTGAATTTTTTTCAATCGTGAAAATTCTCAATTAACATCGAATTTTTTGTTCAATTCTTTTAATATAATACCTTGTACTGATTTGAAAAGTTCCTGAAATTTTCAGAAAGGTGTTTTTGTTTTGTTTCAAAAATATGAATTTTTCTAAGTTGAGCATTCATGTAATTTTGTAATTTTGAGCAGTCAAAATTAAATGATTGATCAACTTCACTTAACTTGGAGGTAAAGAAAAAGTTTTACCAAAATTCAAAAATTCACATTTTTGAAACAAAAATAACACATTTCTAAAAATGTCAGGATCTTTTAATATCAGTACAAGGTGTTATACAAAAAAAATAAAACCAAAAATTTAATGTTGATCGTGGATTTTCACGATTTAAAAAAATTCAAAATTCTCCAAATTCATCATTTTTCAAAAATTTATTTCGACATATTGTTTTTTTCTTAGCTCCAAGTATACTCTTTAAGACGAACCCAGTACGATTTTTTCGTAACTATAATAGTTTTCGAGATATTTAAAAAATAGACTTTAAAAAATAGTGAAATTTTGAATTTTCGAAAAAAAAATTTAATTTTTTCCCTCAATTAGAACTTTGTTCCATGATGAAAGAAAACTTCTGACCAAATTTCATCGAAATTGAAAGGAATCGATTCCGAATATTGGTCGATTTGACATGGAACGACCCATATTCAAAAGCTTCGCACATGCAACCATCGGCAAGACACATTCCGAAGTACTTGATACTTGTACTTGAGAAAAGTACTTCAAGTACAGAAAAGTACTTGAAATTTTCAAGTGCAGTACTTCGAGTACAGGAAGTACTTGAAAAATTTAACTACAATACTTGAAGTACTTAAGTACTTTGTACTTGTAACTACAGTACTTCAAGTACCTGCAAGTACCCCGAGTACTTTCAAGTACTGCCCAGCTCTGCCTCCATTATCTCGATTACATTGCGAAGACTTGATTGAATTCATCGATCCATTACAGGAGTCCACTGCACACGCAGAAGAGTCTGCGAGGATCTCAAAATTCCCTGAATCGTCCGAATTCAGAGTTGAATCAAGCCAGAGATCGTCCTCTGTCGGCTTACATACCGCAGTCTCAGCAGCCACCAGCTGCTTACCCAGGCAATCAGATGCAGCATCAGGGTCCACCTCCAAGATCCCAATCTTCGCGGGACATAATTCGCCAGGAGGCGAAGCTCCAGGAGATGCAGGAGGAAGTTCGTCGCCGTGAATTGCGCGGCGGACCGTCGACCTTGAATCAATACAGACCCAACGCTTACAACGCGAGACAGATGACAGCGGCGCAAACGGCAAATGCGATAAGGCCACCGCGTCCGATAGGTTCGACGCCAAATTTGGGTCCCAACTCACCGACTTACGCTACGAGACCGATGGGTCCGAATTACGCGTACACGGAGGTCCAGTACAATCAGTACGGTCAGTTCGGCAAACATCCGTTGATCCCGAGTCATTATGGTCCGGTGCCAAAAGCCAAGAACGAGCCTGTCCGAGCGCATCCGATGGAAATTGCACGTTCACCAGGCGAATACGATTCTAATCGCCAAGTCATGGAGCACAATCGTCAATTCGGCAGCGGCTCGTTGAACGGTCCTCAATATATGAATGGTCCGTCGGACATGAGAAACGGACAGTACACGAGTGACGGCACCAGAACCTTGAACGGTGACGGCAACGCGACCACGACCGAAAACGTGGCGCCATCAAGACCGATATTGCCGGAGGACGGTTACAGGGAATCACCGCCGCCACCGCCACTCAATACCTCCACTCATCCCTTGTACAGCAAACAATCGGCCGACCCGTCGAGATACACGGCCAGTATGCAGGATCCACCTCGAGGTGGTTATTATCCGGCTCCTGGAGCTTCCCAACAACCAGCTCGTCAGTATCAATACAGCGCAACGAATCCGTGGCAACGAGAGGAACGCGAGAAGGAGCAAGCCCGAAGACGGGAGGCGGCGAGGTTGTGGCGCGATCAGCAAATAGCGGAATTGAGTTCATTGCCGCAAAGGACGTCGCAGCAGGAGGAACAACTTAGGGCGTTGCAGCTGGAGCGAGATTTTCAAAAGAGAGCCGAGGAGGCTGCCAATCAGCAGGACGATGACGACGAGAGCAATGACCTTGAGAACGAGAGCGCCCAGAGGGTTCAGGGATTATTGCGCATGGCCGCTAATCAGGATAGAAACAATCAGCAGCAGCAGCAGCAGCAGCAGCTGAGAACGAGTGTCACCAATCAATCCGCCAGAGGTACTCTTTCGCCTCAACCTGTTGGAAGTCAGCTGCAATCGACCAGCATTCCCCTTCACACCGCGACGAGCCAACTTGGAACTTCTCACGGTTCGGGCAATAATTATTCAGGCAACGATAACGCGAATCAGCAGATTCAGAATAACGCCACTCAACAAGCGCCCGTTTCGCCTACTTATGGAAGTAATGTTGGACAACATTTGACCGGTAGCGGCAAAACTAACGCTCAGATCAACGAGGAACGCGAGAGGCAGAGGAGGATCGACGAGCTGAAGAAGATTCAGGCCGAATTCGATGAGAATCAGCGTAAACGCGAGGAAGAGATCAGACAGCAGCAACAACAGTTGCAAATTCATCAACAACAGATGCAACAATTGTACGCTCAGCAGCAACAACATCAGCAACAACAGCAACAGATGCAATCCAATTTGAAGAGTCAACAGCAATTGCATCCGGGCATGCTCAGATTGGATAATCTTGTTATCAATGGACCGAGCTCGCCGCCGTGTAAGTTTCGCGAGGGAAAGAAAAATTCAGGCGCTTTTAACATTTTTATAAAAAGTTCTTTGGGTTTTTTAATGAACAGATGGAATTTGAATGGTGTCAAGGTCGAATTACTGATTTGGGCGCTTCTTGAAAACGTTTTTTGATGGGACTGTGTCTGTTTGATGAGAAATTAACCGGGAAATATGAAGAGGGTCTTGAAATTTAGAAGGTTGGGGGTGAAAAGACTCAAAATACTGAAAACCGCGCTTTTTAATTTTTTAATCGAGTTTTTGTAAAGACTGGAGTTTTTTTTGGACATGTTCGTAACAAGAGAAGCGCCATATCATTTCATACTTGAAAGTTTTGTTGGAGCAGGTCAAAATGAATTTTGCCATATTCGAAGGATTTTTAGAAAATGTGGAAAAATAGATATTTCTCCATATTTGGTTTGTATTAAATTCCCAAAGCTGCTTTTAATTGATACTTCTTTTAGAAAAAATTACGTTGAATTCGTCTTGATATCGTGATTATTATTGTCGCTGGATAATTTTGAAAATTTTAAAATATCGATTTAGAGGTGGCTGCAGAAATTTGACCAACATTTTTCTACATTAACAAAATTTCAAGAGCATTTTCGATTAGAAATTGATTTTTAGAATCTTGAAACCTTGCCTTTCAAAAGGCTCGATATGTAGAAAAAGCTGTATTTAACTTTTCCTTCAAAACTTTATCTACTTCTTTCCAACATAAAAATTTCATGTTTTTGAACATAAATATATACAAAATTTCGCGGTGCTCAAGTTTTAACAAAATCTTTGAAAGAATCTTGAAAAGAATCACGGATAGGATCCTGAGCAAGATTCTTTCCAAGATTCTAAGATGCTTTTCAAGATTCACAGATTTTTTTTAGATTCTTCAAAGATTCTTTCGTAGATTCTTTCAATGATTCTTTCCAAGAATATTTTGTTGGATCGGACGAGAATCTTCCGAAGAATCTTGAAAAGAATCTTCGAAAGAATCCTGAAAAGAATCTCAGAATCTTAGAAAAAATCTTTGAAAGAATTTTTGAAAGAATCTTGCTCCAGATCCCATCCGTGATTCTTTTCAAGATCCTTTCCACGAATCTTTAAAAGATTCTTTCAAAGATTCTTTTTAAGTTTCTTTCAAAGATTTTTCAAAGATTCTGTCAAGAATCTTTCCAATAATCTTTTGTCGGCTTGGACGAGAATCTTCGGAAGAATCTTTGAAAGAATCTTCGAAATAATCTTTGAAAGAACCTTAAAAAGAATCTTAGAATCTTTGGAAAAATCTTGAAAAGAATCTTGCATCGGATCCTATCCACAAATCTTTTTAAGATTTTTTCCAAGATTCTATTAAAGATTCTTCGAGAAATTCTCATCCGAAGCGACAAAAAATTCTTCGACGGAATCTTTAAAAAAATCTTCGGAAAAATCTTGAAAAGACTCTTTGAAAAAGTCCAGGGTTGCGAAATTTGTAATGAAAAAGTAATGCATTAACCATTACTTTTTTAATGGCTAATGAAATTTAATGATTCATGGAAATTATGTTCATTAACCATTAAAATTTAATGGTTAATGGATATTATTTTCATTAACCATTAAAATTATTTCCATCAACCATTAATGAAAATGCAATTGCATTAAAAAAAAGTAATGCATTATTTGCAACCCTGCCCATTACAATGTAGTGTGTAATAGAAAAAATTTCCATTACCCATTGCAATGTAATGTGCAAGGGACAAAACTTTGATTGCAATTTTGGGAATGGAAAAATATAGATGAATAAATTATTGCAATTTTGCATTACATTTTATTGACTCGGGACTTAGATTTTCACCTGAAATTCTAAAAAGCATCTATATTATAATTCTAAAAATCTAAGTCCTAAGTCAATAAAATGTAATGCAAAACTGCAATAATTTATTCATCTATATTTTTCCATTCCCAAAATTGCACTCAAAGTTTTGTCCATTACACATTACATTGCAATGGGTAATGGAAATTTTTTCTATTACACACTACATTGTAATGGGCAGGTTTGCAAATAATGCATTACTTTTTTTTAATGCAATTGCATTTTCATTAACCATTAACATTTAATGGTTAATGGTTAATGAAATGGAAAATAATTTGAATAGTTAATGAAAATTATTTCCAATAACCATTAAATTTTAATGGTTAATGAAAATGCGAATGCATTAAAAAAAGTAATGCATTACTTGCAACCCTGAAAGAGTCTTTCAAATATTCTTTTACAGATTCTTCAGAAGTTTCTCATCCGAATCGACAAAAGATTATTGGAAAGAATCTTTGAAAGAATCTTCCAAAGACCCTTTGAAATAATCTTGCTCCGGATCCTATCCGTGATTCTGTTAAAGATTCTTTCCAAGATTTTTTTCAAGATTCTTTCAAACATTCTTGGAAAGAATCACGGATAAGATCCGGAGCAAGATTTTTCAAATGTTCTTTCCAAGATTCTAAGATTCTTTTCAAGATTCTTCGAAAAAATCTTTAAAAGAATCGTGCTCTGGATCCTATCCGTGATTCTTTTCAAGATTCTTTTCAAAATTCTTTCTAAGATTCTTTGAAGAATTCTTTCCAAGATTCTATCTAAGATTCTTTGAAGGATTCTTTTCAAGATTCTTTAAAGGATTCTTTAAAGGATTCTTTAAAAGATTCTTTTCAAGATTCTTCAAAGGATTCTTTAAAAGATTCTTTAAAAGATTCTTGAAAGGATTCTTTACAAGATCTTTTTTTCTTCGCAGCAACTAATGGCTTTTTGTTGTACAATTAAAACGTTTTTGGCCCTTGGAACTTTCCGCAGTAATCACTATTTCCCTAAGCCTCGAAAGTTTGGAGACCCCTCATCTACATCGTTAGTGCAAAATTTACACTAAGATGAAATTATCTACTCTTTTTAATGATAACAAAACCTACTTCAATGATGAACGTAGAGTAAAATCGCAGTGAATTTCGAGAATGATTTTCATTTATCTATTTTTTTTTCACAGCATCGCAAAATGGTGGCAACGATGCTCCTCCTCCGCCAGAGCGTGGATCAAGCTACGCAGTGATGTCCCAACAGAGCGCTCTCAGATCAAACCCTTCGACGACCTCGAACGTTCCTATGAGCTCTCATCAGAGCGCCACAATCAAGAGAGTATCGTTTCACGATCCAAACGCAAACATCGAACAAACTCGCAATGTATCATCGGTTACTTCTAGCACGACTTCGTCCATTACGATGGATACTATCAGAGAGGATCCAAATGTAAGTTGCGCAGAGTAGAAAACAAAGTTTCAATCCGAGCGATCAAAATAATATTTAAAACAAAAAAAGTAATAACAATTCCCTCAAAAAATCCACATTTATTAAATTCTACAATATTTTCCTGATGCGCATCCATTGGCAGGTACCAAAGTAAGGTATAAGACAAAAAAAAATAGCAAATTTCTGCTGTTTCAATATTTGTTCGTCAATGTTCATCATTGCATGAATTTGCCAAAAATGTGTGCAACGAAAAGAAAAAAAAATCATCCTCATCGTACAAATCTTCATGTACAATTTTCATCATCGATCATCATTCTTCTTCATCGGAATGAAATTCATCGTGGACGTTTTTGCTGTCCCTCGACTCTGTAAATCTTTCAAACTCTCTCCAATGTCATCCTCCCAATTTCATCGTCACAATCATCGTTTTTTTTTTACATACAATTCTAAATTTCTTCGTGTACCATCTCATATTTACGGTTTGAACTTCGTTTTTCCCTTTGCAATGAACGAATTTGTTTTATTTTTTTTTTTTTTCCATTACAATTTAATAACGTTTTCTGGCAAATTTTTGTACACAGAATTTTATAAACGACGCGGAACTTCTTCTGGCATCGCCGAAAACACCGGACGGACCTGGTGGACAGTTTCAAGGGGCCACACCCGGAGTTATCGGGGCTCAGGAGGTTTACAAGTGAGGCGAAATCGATAAAATTTATTGAAGAAATAAAAATTAAGAAATAACTAATGAGAAATAAAATTAAGAAATAACAAAGAAAATAAAATGTACTGAATGAAAAAATGGAGACTAGTTTTCCACGAATGAAAATTCTTTATGCTATATCCTCATTTTTGGACAACATTTTCAAGCTTTTTGTCTACACATCAAAAAATGTGATGATATCTGAACATAGAATTTTCAAAGAAAAATCCAGCAGTAGTTAAAAAAAATTGCACAGTTTTCCATTCGTACAAGATCTATTTTTTGAGAAAAATATACACTACCGGCGAAAAGTTTCTGGACAACACTTCAAAAAAGGTCTGGAACGTTTTTTTATGCCATTTCGCCGGAAGTCAACGTAAACTAATTAAACGAAAAAAAGAGGATTCATGAAAAACTTCAAGATAGCAAAAAATTCCCGCGTAGAAAAAATGAGTCTTTGAAAGATTCTCTCCAAGATTCTAAGAATTTTTTCAAGATTCTTTCCGAATTCCAAGAATCTTAAGATCCTTTCAAAGATACTTTTCAAGATTCTTTCCGAATTCTAAGAATCTTAAGATGCTTTCAAAGATACTTTTTAAGATTCTGAGAATCTTTTTAAGATTCTTTCAAAGATTTTTTTAAAGATTCGTTCAAAGATTCTTTTGTCGCATCGGACGAGAATCTTTAAAAGATTCTTTGAAAGAATGAGGTTTTTTCAAAATCTCACGAAACACTAAAAAACTGACCAATTCGAGTCAATTTTCAAAAAAGAAGAAATTTGAGAAAATCGAAAAACTTTATTTAGGAAAAAGATAGAAAATCAAAAATAAAGATGACCCTCATAGCCAAAGTCCGTTTTAACACGGCGTCAAATCTCGGAAAAATTCACTCAAAGAATCTTAGAAAGATTTATTTAAAGAATCTTGAAACAATTCGAAGAATCTTGGAAAGATTAATTGGAAAGACCGATGTAAAGAATCTTGTACAAGTTGATCGATCAGGAGAATCTTGGAAATAATTTTGTTCTTTCCAAGATTCTGTATATGAATTATTTAACGCCATGTTAAAACGGACTTTGGCCATGAGGGTCATCTTTATTTTTTATTTTCTATCTTTTCCTAAATAAAGTTTTTCGATTTTCTGAAATTTCTTCTTTTTCTAAAATTGATTCGAATTTGTCACTTTTTAGTTTTTCGTGAGATTTTGGAGAAACCTCACTCTTTCAAAGAATCTTTTAAAGATTCTTCCAAAGAATCCTTTAAAGATTCTTCGGAAGATTCTCGTCCAATGCGACGAAAGAATCTTTGAAAGAATCTTTAAAAGATTCTTTCAAAGATTCATTTTTTCTACACGTATTGCGTCTGTTTTCGTTGAGTTCAGAGGAATTTCTTCAGATTTGTTTTCCAACCCTTTTATTCCGACCGAAAATAGGAGAAAAGAAATTTAGTAAACAAATTTGAAAAAACATTCCAATGTGTTGAAAATGGTAAAATAAAGTATTTTTCTCTCTTGAAATTTTATCAATAATCCCATAGTTCTCGATTTATGATAATTGAGTGATCTGAGCTCCAATCCAGAAAATGAGAAAAAAAAATGTTGGGAAAGAATATCTGAAAAAATGCCTCTAAACTCAACGAAAACAGACGCAACTTTTTGCTATCTTGACGTTCTTCATGAATCCTCTTTCTTTTCTTGTTATACGGGATTTTTCAAATTTCCTCTTTTTTCACAAAAAACAGAATAACTTTGGAAAAAGAAAATCGCTCAAAGTTTAAAAAAAAAGGAAATTCAAGCTCAAACTTTCCTTTTATGAATCCAATCGTAAAAATGTATCAAAAAAATTTCCTCTGGAAGAAGGGTGTACCTGAAGAGAGGGAAAAAGGCGAAAAACAGTTGTTTTCAAAATAGAGTCCAAATCGAAAAACAACTTGTCAAAATAATTTAAAAAACAGGAAATGAAGCCGAATTCTTTCCCTTTAAAATTCCGTTTGTTAAATTAGTTTACGTTGACTTCCGGCGAAATGGCATAAAAAAACGTTTCAGACCTTTTTTGAAGTTTGTCCGGAAACTTTTCGCCGGTAGTGTATGATTTTTTTACATGATTTTTTACTTGATTTTTGTACATGATTTTTGTACATGATTTTTGTACATGATTTTTGTACATGATTTTTGTACATGATTTTTGTACATGATTTTTGTACATGATTTTTGTACATGATTTTTGTACATGATTTTTGTACATGATTTTTGTACATGATTTTTGTACATGATTTTTGTACATGATTTTTGTACATGATTTTTGTGCATGATTTTTGTACATGTTTTTTGTACATGATTTTTGTACATGATTTTTGTACATGATTTTTGTACATGATTTTTGTACATGATTATTGTACATGATTATTGTACATGATTTTTGTACATGATTTTTTACATGATTTTTGTACATGATTTTTGTACATGATTTTTGTACATGATTTTTGTACATGATATTTGTACATGATTTTTTTACATGATTTTTGTACATGATTATTGTACATGATTTTTGTACATGATTTTTTACATGATTTTTGTACATGATTTTTGTACATGATTTTTGTACATGATTTTTGTACATGATTTTTGTACATGATTTCTGTACATGATTTTTGTACATGATTTTTGTACATGATTTTTTTACAAATCTCCATTTTTTTTAATCACCAGAGATCCGAGACAAAAACGACTGGCTGAGAAACAGAAGCAACAGCAGATTTCCCAATCGGGCGAAGTACCGGAAAAATTGAGCTTCAAGGAAAAAATGAAGATGTTCGCGATGGAAACTGGCGAGGACGGAACACCGCGTGACAAAGTTAAAATTTCACGAGCCCAGCGTGAAATTGACAATATCGGCAGTCCACTGAGTCCGAACAATAACAATCGGAGCTAAGTGAGGAAGATGATATGGAGAATCCGCGTTGTTCGACAGATTCGTACATTCAATTTTTTTTTCCCGGACAATTGCCAAACGATTATTCGAGCGTGAGGTAAAGAAAGAAACTACGAAGACAATTTTCACGAAATCTCGCGTCCGAGAGATTCCTCGTTTTCATAGAATTAACTATTTTACTATTATTGTACATATTCCAAGCAGAACAAAACTATCAATTGCCTACATTGTTTTCTTAATATATATATATATATATTAAGAAAAATATATATAAAAAAAATCACGAGACGAAAAAAAAAATGTCTGCTGAACCAATTTTGAATGAAATCGCACCGTCGCGTGCGCTACACATTTTTGGCTCCAGGGGCCATTGTATATTTTAAAAATTAGATCTGTGTATACAAATGTAAAATTAAGAAAGAATGAGTATTTTGAATGACGGAGAGATATGTTACGTTTGTACAGCATATACAGCAGGAATAAGGGTGAGAATCGTGAGAGCCTCAAAGTTTTACTCGAACAAGGTCGAGATTTTTTTTCTTCTCTTTTTTTTCAGAGCTTTTTACGCTCGTTTTTCCAAGAGTCTCTTCGGGATGAATACGCGAAGAAAGGTCGAAATTTAAGGGGGGCGCGTGAATTACAACACCAAAAAAGTGTAATTTTCAACGATTTTTTTCTTGACGATAAAACGAATTTTTACAAAACTTCTGGATTTTTTGTGACATATTTCGACATGACGAGACAATTATCTAAATATGCAAATATTTTTTTATACAGAATATTGTAAAGTGTTTAAAAAAGGTCACAACGGTGAAGTTTTACACCATTGTGCAATTTAGCTAAATTTTTGTCTGACCAGAAAAGAATTTCATAATTTTTGTATAATTCTGTGTAATTATATATCTTGTATGTGGAACTAAGACATTTTTTCAAACATGAATTCAATAAATTTTGAGATTGAAAAGTTACAATTTTCTAAAAAAAAATGTAACTTAATTCTAGAAAAAGGTTGTTGAATTAGGTCTTTTGAATAAATGCTCTTAGATTCTCATGGAAAATGATTAAATGATGATTAAGAAATTCATTTTGTTTTGTCAACGACAAAAGTCTCACGAGGTAAATTGCACGTGTAAAAAACAATATTTAAAATTCACAAAATTGTCTTTCCACACCGAAATATGCGATAAATCATACCATAAGTTTGTGAAAGTTCCGATTCATCGCAGAGGTGAAAAAACGCAAGAATTAAACTTTTTTAAATCGTTGTAATGCAAATTTTCCCCTTAATTGCATCGGTCGACTAAACGAGCCTACCAGAGTTGTGAAAATAGTAATGTAAAAGTAATGCATTACCCATTACTTTAAACAATATGTATTGGACAAGTTTTCCATTACAAATTACAAAAGTAACGTGTAATGAATGAATGTTCCATTACAAATGAAAATAGTAATGTGTAATGGATTCGTGTTCCATTACAAATGAAAAAAGTAATGTGTAATGTATGCATGTTCCATTACAAATAATAAAAGTAATGTGTAAAGGTTGCATGTGCCATTACAAATAAAAAATAACGTGTAACGAATGAGTGCTCCATTACAAATTACAATTGAAAAAAAGTAATTTGTAGTGGAGAATATTGCATTACAAATTACTTTTTTTTATTTGTAATGGCTAATGCATCCATTACACATTACTCTTGTATTTTGTAATGGTACACTTGTCCATTTTACATTATGCAGTGTAATGGGTAATCAATACAGTAATGCATTATCAACATAATGCATTATTTACAACTCTGGAGCCTACTCAAACTTTTTTGTTATATGCTTTACAAAACTGAACGAGTAAAGCGATAATCAAATTATTTAAGATATATATATATATATATCTATACATATGGGTCAGAATTCCGGAAGGCAGCATGCGTTTGGGCCTCATAGTCGACGATTGTTTTGTAACTTTAGGGACACATAGTACAGTATGAGAGTACACTCTGGATTTTTTTTTTGGATTTTTAAATCGACCAGTTTCACTATACCGATGACGTCATTTTTTTGAAATTTCTTAAATGTCAAGTTTTAATCAATTTCTCTAGACCCCTGTAATTGAAAAAAAAAAATTTCGACATATATTTTCATCGAAAAAGATCTCAGCTTAAAAAAAAAAATATTTCCAAATACGTACCAATTCGTATAAGCATAGAAAAATAGGTTTTCTTCCTCAAAAAGGCGTTTTATCGATGAGCCTACATTCCAATCTATTTTTTCATATTTTTTTCGGTTTTCTGAGGTTTTTTTACACGAAAAAACTCTTTTTCCAGAGTGGGATCTCTGCGGCATCAGACCGTTATATATTAAATATAATATGAGGTGCTGTAAATATCCAGAAAATAGTGCGGATACTGCTTATTGCGCTAGTATTGTATTGTATTGTTACTATCATTGTTTATCGAGGCCGTTATGGGTTTTTAACTTAACTTGTAATTTATTAGTACTGTGACAGGAAGATTTGACTATGAGAAAAAATAATAATACCCTGAAAGCAATATAATATACACGATTCCGGGGAATGGGTGTGTAAACAAACTTTAAAAAACATCCATTCATCTTTTATGAAAATATTTATTGAAGCATGCTTAATATTGCGCAAAAAAAAATATTTTACAATTTTTACTTGTTTTACATTGGTTGCTTTTGAGTATACTGGAAAAAAAAAATATTTAACAACTTCTTGGCGAAAAATTAACCATGCGTCAATAAATATTTTCATAAAAGATGAATGGATGTTTTTTAAAGTTTGTTTACACACCCATTCCCCGGAATCGTGTATCTTAAATTGCTTTCAGGGTATTATTATTTTTTCTCACAGTCAAATCCTCCAGTTACAGTACTAATAAATTAAAAGTTAAGTTAAAAACCCATAACGACCTCGATAAAAAAATGATAGTAACAATATAATACAATACTAGCGCATTAAGCAGTATTGTATCCGCACTATTTTCTCGATATTTACAGCACCTCAGATTATATTTAATAAATAACGGTCTGATGCCGCAGAGATCCCACTCTGGAAAAAGAGTTTTTTCTTGTGAAAAAACCTCAGGAATCCGAAAAAATATGAAAAAACAGATTGGAGTGTTGGCTCATCGATAAAACGCCTTTTTGAGGAAAAAACCCATTTTATATCACTCAGAACAATAATGGACGCTTTTACGTCCGCAAGCGGACGTGAAAACGTCCATATTGCACCTCCTGATATAAAATATCGTACATCACTCGGCGTAAAAATATTTTCTGACTCGTGTGATTGCAGGACTCTCCTTCGGCTCGTCCTGCAAACTCACATTCGTCAGAAAATGTTTTTACGTCCTCGTGATATAATGTACTATTTCTATGCTTATACGAATTGATACGTATTTTGAAATATTTTTTTTGAGAAGCTGACATCTTTTTCGATGAAAATGTACGTTGAATTTTTTTTTTTTTAATTACAGGGTTCTAGAGAAATTGATTAAAACATGACATTCAAGAAATTTCAAAAAAATGATGTCATCGGTACAGTGAAACTGGTCGATTTAAAAATCCAAAAAAAATTCCAGAGTGTACTCTCTGTACTATGTGTCCCTAAAGTTACAAAACAATCGTCGACTATGAGGCCCAAACGCATGCTGCCTTTCGGAATTTTGACCCATATATATATATATATAGCACGTAGTAATATATGAATAAGTCTTTAATCGTATAATAAATGAGGGCGAGTGGAGAAACGAAGAGATACGCGAAATTGAGAAATGTACAATTTTATGAAAACGTATTCGCATAGAATAATATCATAGTTTATTAAGATTTGACATGGGATCACGATGGGCAGTGCTCGAAAGAGTTTAGGGCCCGCAAAAAAAAAAAAAAAGAAAAAAAGAAAAACTGAGAACAAAGTATAGCAATATTAGTGGATATTAAGAGATTTTGAAGAAAGAAGAAAAAGAACTTTAAGAATGACTATTATAATCTGCAGACTATTGTTACGTTGCAGTCCAGTGGCAATAATTATTATCCCTCGTTTCAAACTTTTAGCAAAAAAAAAAAAAAAAAAAAAAACAAAAATCCGAAACACTCAAAACTAGAGCTGAAACAAGCCTGCGTTATCGTATATCATATCTAAATCGTCACGTTTCCAGTGAACCGTTGATTCGATTATCTCAATTAGTTTTTTTCTACCTTAGAAACTCTTTGTTCGGATGATAAATAAGATTAACGATTCAGGAATTTTAATTTATTCACGGTTTTCCTCAAGAAAGAGAGAGAGAAAGAGAATGCGAGAGAGAGAGAGAGAGAGCTGAAGAAAACAAATTTTGTAGATATGTCCTCAATATTATATGTGATATAAAAGTGTAGGGCTTTGTTTATCAATGCAGAGGATTCATGTAGATTTAGATTAAATCTAGATGTGCATCCGTGCAAAATTATTAGATGAAATTCTTTTTTTTTTTTTTTTTTTATTTCTCGACGAACCACGATAACAGTATATGGGAAAACAGTATTTCTGGCCTATTTGATTGCCTATTGAGAAGGGATTCGTGAAAATGAAGGAAAAACGAAAATAAGAGAAGAAAATTGATCGAGCCACTTTGATTTATTCGTGTAAGCGCACTCACGTTTACAAAAGTATTCTATATTTATTTTTTTCATTAATCCCTGTTTCAATTAAAAACAAACTGATAGTGATATATCGAGCGGCTTGTTATTAATAAATGTTGAAAGAAACAAAATGAAAAGTTTGAAAAAAAAATCGAAAATAAATGAAAACGTGGAGCCGAACTTGGCGCATGGAAATTTAAACTTCCGGAATTCGATGAAGATTACTTCCGGACTCGTTGTAGGCCTTATAGTGCAGCATAGGCAGCCATATTATAGTCAAGAGATGAAAAAAAGATAGTAAAAATATATATATTTTTTTTTCATAATTCTCGATACGTAGAGCTAATGTCATGTAGCCTTATTGACACGTTAGGATGACCATTGTTTTTACCGAGTAATTAAATGTGTATCTACGATTACGAAATTTCGTTCGAACGAGGTTGATATATATATATAAATATATAAATATATTATATATAATAGCGGAATATCTAAAGAAATGAAAAAAAAAAATAATGAAATTCCTTGTTGTGTATAGCGCGCATATTGCACTATATTTTGTATTACCGTTTTGATTGTATCCTATCGCGAGTCGGTACGTTTTTTTTCTCTATTTTTCTTTCTTTTTTCCTCCGTATTGCAAAGATACACGAGAAATCCGATCATCGACTTTTTGTCATTATAATGCATTCTACTTACATTTATCAACTGTACTTTTAGAGAACACTATATTTTTTAATTATTGTATTATGTCATTATATTATTGAGATATTGACGAGAAATAAATATCCCGTATATTAAAATTCGCTAGTAACAATGATTCGTTCGCTGGGAAGGGAAAATAATGGAACTGAACGAAAATAGCATTTCCCCGTTCCGGAAGTCGCTTGAAAAGTGATTTTTTAAAATAAATATTGCTTATTGCTTATCGGTTCAGAGTTGTATATAATGCTTCATTAATAATGCATTACTGTATTCATTACCCATTACACTGCATAATGTGAAATAAATAAGTGTACCATTACAAAATACAAGAGTAATGTGTAATGAATGCGTGTACCATTACAAATAACAAAAGTAATGTGTAATTGATGCATGTGCCATTACAAATAAAAAAGTAATTTGTAACGGAACACTAATACATTACACATTACATTGCATAATGTGAAATGGACAATTGTACCATTACAAAATACGAGAGTAATGTGTAATGAATGCGAAATAACAAAAGTAATGTATAATGTATGCATCTTCCATTAAAAATGAAAATAGTAATGTGCAATGGATGCATGTTCCATTACAAATAAAAAAGTAATTTGTAACGGAGCACGAATCCATTACACATTACATTGCATAATGTGAAATGGACAATTGTACCATTACAAAATACAAGAGTAATGTGTAATGAATGCGTGTTCCATTACAAATAACAAAAGTAATGTATAATGGATGCATGTGCCATTACAAATAAAAAAGTAATTTGTAACAGAGCACTAATCCATTACACATTACATTGCATAATGTGAAATGGACAATTGTACCATTACAAAATACAAGAGTAATGTGTAATGAATGCGTGTTCCATTATAAATAACAAAAGTAATGTGTAATGGATGCATGTGCCATTACAAATAAAAAAAGTAATTTATAATGGAGCATAAATCCATTACACATTACATTGCATAATGTGAAATAGACAAGGGTACCATTACAAAATACAAGAGTAATGTGTAATGAATGGGTGTTCCATTACAAATAACAAAAGTAATGTGTAATGGATGCATGTGCCATTACAAATAAAAAAGTAATTTGTAACGGAGCACAAATCCATTACACATTACATTGCATAATGTGAAATGGACAATTGTACCATTACAAAATACAAGAGTAATGTGTAATGAATGCGTGTTCCATTACAAATTACAATTGAAAAAAAAGTAATTGGTAGTAAAGAATATTCCATTACAAATTAGTGTGTTTCTACGACATTTTGGAGCAGGTACCATTTTGCTCAAAGATCAGACCAGTGATCGGCGAAAAAAAAAATTAGATTTTTAATTAGTCGTTATTTACAAAATTAATATTATCATCCATTATTTTTTTAGGTATTTCGATAGTCAGTAATTTAAAGACCAATACTACGAATTATTTGGATATTGAATATGTGTATTCTTTGAATTATTCATTATTAGAAAAATTAGTAATCGTATTCTTTAAAATACTTATCATTAAATTAATTAGTAATGGAATTATTTTAATTACTAATTATTGGAATAATTTATAATTGAATTATGTCAATTACCAATTATTTGAATAATTAATAATTTACATCTATAAATTACTAATTAATTATAAATTCCTTCACAATTTAAATACAACTTGACTACAAATAATTGTAGATGTTATTGGAGTGAACTTGTACAAAAGTTGGAGTATATTTTGTGTACAAGTTTTCCTACAACTTTTATTCAATTACCTGGCGTAGATTTCGATCAACTTGTATTCAAATGTTGCTCACCAAAAACTTACCGTAAACTTGGCGTCAAATTGATTCCAAGCTACGGATGACTAAGTTTTTATAGTACAACACTGGCTATCAGGGTTCCTGCTTAACTTCACCGAACAATTTTACAAGCACAAATATGCATTATTAAATAATTAATAATTGCAAAAAATAATTAACTAATTTTTTGAAAAAAATAGTAATTAGAAGAATTAAGTATCTAATTATTTGAATAATTAATAATTGAAAAGAATAATTAATTAACTTCATAAAAAATTAGTAAGTAGAGTACTTAAGTATTTGATTACTTGGATAATTAATAATTAGAGAGAACAATAGGCTAATTTTTTTAAAAATCAGTAATTGATAAGAGCAAAATTTTAACTACTTGGTTATTGAGTAATTATTTGATCCAAATTACAAGTTATAGGTTTATTCGACGAAAATATCGATTTTGCCGATCACTGGGTCAGACTATTAATTTTTCAATGAAAATAATTTGTGTGTATCAAGTTTTTCTTAACTTTACTATCGAAGTAGTGAATGTATGAACCGTGATTTTTTGGAGTAATTTTTACTTCATTCTTGTAAACATTATAATTCAAGAAAAACTTATAGGTGCCAGGGAATGTTAATTTAATATACACTGACACCTATGAACAGTTATTTTTTGGAGTAATTTTTACTGCATTGTTGTAAAAATTACAATTCAAGAATGGAGTAAAAATTACTCCAAACAATCGCTGTTCATACATTTACTATTACGATAGTAAAGTTATCGAAAACTTGATACAAATTATTTTCATTGAAAAATTAATAGACTTTTTTTTCAATTGTAATTTGTAATGGAGCACTCATTCATGACACGTTATTTTTTTAATTTGTAATGGCACATGCAACCATTACATATTACTTTTATTATTTGTAATGGAACATGCACACATTACACATTACTTATTTTATTTGTAATGGAACACGCATCCATTACACATTACTACATGGAACATTCATTCATTACACGTTACTTTTGTCATTCGTAACGGAAAACTTATCCAATACACATTGTTTAAAGTAATGGGTAATGCATTACTTTTACATTACTATTTTCACAACTCTGTATCGTTCGAATCTGTAATTTCAAATTTTCGCGGTAATTGAGCCGAAGCGAGCTCCAAGAATTTCCCGCCAGGCGGCGCAGAAATCAAAGATGGCGCCCGAAAACGCGCAGACGCGCGCCGGAAGGATGAAATATTGAAATCTCGCGTTGCTCGCCGATCCACTCAATCCAGCGCCAGTGCATTTCCAGCTACGTAACAGTAAAGTCGTTACTCCGTCATTGTTAATCGCGAAGAAGAAAATAAAAATCCATACCGTGCGCTCAAGAGCGATCGTTGAATCTCGACGGATTCTGCGAAATTCCGAAACGAGTCAATAATATTGAACGAAGAAACAAAAAACCAGGCGACAAAGGAGAAATCGCGAAGGCGTCGCGTCGCCCGCTGCGGGCTCGAAGGGACGATAGAGAGAGAGAGAGGAAGAAGAAAAAATCACTCTCGAATAACATCAAGTTTCTACGGGAACGCGAAGCTAGGGAAATCATTCTAGCTTTTCCCCACCACGAGGAAAGTGTGGACGATTTATTTCAATTCATTTCCGTTGACGTCGTAAAGGGACAAAAGAGAACGAGGAAGAAAAAGATCCAGAGGACGAAGCACGTCCATCTAAAAGGGGAATCCACGAGGCTTTCGAATCTTCAGTGAGGTAAGTGAATTTTCTTTTCCTCGCGCTTTTTCTTCTTCGCGCCGTTCGCTCGTCATTTCTTCTTCGATCGTTCCGCTTATCGAGCGCCATTTCGCGCTATTCACGTTCAATTATTCATCGACCGTAGCCGAGTTTTTTCTTTCATGGTGGGAGAAAAAGAATGAAATATGAGAGCAGCCGGCAATGCACTCGACCGCGTGCCGCAGGAAACGTTCCTTCGAGGCGACGCGCGCGCTATCTGGCGCATGAATATTGTATTACAAGTAATCCAGCGGCGCCGGCACAAGTAATATATATGGGTAATTCCTTGTCAAATCGACGAATAGTTGGAATCGACCCCTTTCAATTTCGATGAAATTTTGTCAGAAGTTTTCTTTTATCATATAACGAAGTTCTACCAAAGGAAAAAAATTAATAAATTTTTTTTCGAAAATTCAAAATTTCACAATTTTTCCAATTTTTCAAAACTTCACAATTTTATCAATTTTTCAATTTTGTTTTCTTAAATATCTCGAAAACTATCATAGTTACGAAAAAATCGTTCTGGGTTCGTCTTAAAGAATACATTTGAGGCTACGAAAAAAAAATGTTCTGAGAAAATATTTTGAAAAATGATGAATTTGAAGAATTTTGAATTTTTAAATCCATTTTTTATATATTATACCTTGTACTGATGTTGAAAGATGCTGAAAATTTCCGAAAGGCGTTGTTTTGTTTTTTCGGAAAATTGGAGTTTTGAATTTTCGTTTAAATCTTATTTTACCTAAGTTCAGTAAAGTTGAGCAATCATGTAATTTTTACTGCTCCAAATTACAAAATTATATTATTGCTCAACTTTACTTAACTTAGAGGTGAACAAAAAAATTTACCAAAAATCGAAAATTCATATTTTTGAAGAAAAAAAAAACACCTTTCTGAAAATTTCAGGATATTTCAAGATCAGTACATGGTATTATATTAAAAAAATGGGATAACAAATTCAATGTTGATCGTGGATTTTCACGATTTTTGAAAATTCAAAATTCTCCAAATCAATCATTTTTCAAAATCTTTTTTTGAAATTTTTTTTTTTTCGTAGCCCCAAGTATCTTCAAGAAGAACCCAGAACGATTTTTTCGTAACTATAATAGTTTCCGAGAAATTTAAAAAATAAACTTGAAAAATTGAAAAATTTTAAATTTTGCATAACTTTCGAAAAAAACAATTTTAATTTTTTTCCTTTGGTAGAACTTCGTTTTGTGTTAAAAAAAAACTTCTCACCAAATTTAATCGAAATTGAAAGGGGTCAATTCAAACTATTGGTCGATTTGACATGGAATGACCCATATACATCGTCACGCAACTGCATTAATATGCGCATATAAATAGCCGAAAGATTAATAATAAAAAATTCCAATCTTTTTGATGGAGGACCGAAGAAACATGAGAGTCTGCATGGAATTTATTTTCGCCGAAGACATTAGACGGAAATAAAACATTTATCGCCGTCACGAAATGCATTTATTTCGATAAAATGTCGAGAAATAAATTGTTCGGACAATTGACGATACAATAAACGCTTGTTTGACGCGCTTATTCCTATCGTAACGACCAATTGATCTTTTGGTACTTCGGTATCGTCTAGACTGGAACATTATTGTTATTAGTACAAAGTAAACGCCGAATATAAGCGTTCGGAATTTATTGATAAATAAAAAACACGTTTTCTTGACGTTTCTCTGCGGTAATAAATTGCCGGAAAAACGTGCATTGTTTCGTTGAGCAAAACGAAAATTCGTGAAACCTAAAATATAGTTTTCAATACGATACAGTAAAAAAAAAAAATGGCGGTCGAGATTTCGGGGGATTAAATTATCCTGGAAGACTTGAAAGTGCAGCGAATTTACAATATTCATGTATTCGCCTTTAAGGCGAGGCTAAATACCGACATTATTTCTGAAGTCCTATATTATCGACTCAAAATCGCTGTCCAAACTTTTTCCAATACCGGTGGATGAATATCAATTAAATTTATGAATGAATGATGAATGAATTGCAAAATGCAAACGCGAGACATAAATCAACGTTTTCGTTAATTGCCACTGACTTCTCAGACAGTTTGGATAGAATCTGATGAGAATAATATTTATTCCATGAGAATTCCACATGGGGTTGCCCTCTTTCGGATTTCTGTGAACTTGATTTCGCCATTTTGTTTTTCGATAATACACTAAATTTCCTCGTGATTTGGATTCCAAACTTACGTTGCGATTTTTTCATAAAATAATGTCGAAGACGTATCGATATTCGTACTTTAGTGTTCGTCATGGAACCCCACTTTTGGTTTTAGCCGAAATGCAGTGGAAACATTATAATTTGATATTTTCAATTACAGATTCCTGATGATAATAAGATCTGTAATTTTTTTATTTTTATTTCGAATAAATTTTAGTGGGGCTCCATTTGTGCCATAATTCCGATGATACTGTCAAAATTTTATTGATTTCCATCCATTCGTGCCAGAGCAAGTTTGGAATCCATTTTCGAGGTGCAAATGTCGGTATTTAGCCTCCCCTTAAAAAAGTCAAAAGGAAAAAAAACTTTAAAAATTCAGTAGGAAGGAGATGGAAAATTTTTAGCGAAAAACATTGAGGTAAAAAAATGTCCCTTCGCGCTGACCTTGAAAATAACGAGAGAAGAAATAAAGGATTGTTCTAGGAATTCTTCGTTCTCGGGAGTATTCTTGAGAATTATTATACGGTCAGGCGCTAAGAAACGTTTTCGTTTGGAACGCAAGGCCGAAAATAAATTCATCTTCAACTGAGCTACGCCGAAGAAGAAGCCGAATGCTCCCAGAGCGAGGGCCTCGTTTTTGTTTTTCATAAATGGAAAAAACGGTTTTTAGCTACATTTTGAGATCCTCGGGTTACTAAAAATGGATTTTTCCATTAATGAAAATTCTTCATTCCGTATCCTCATCTTTCGATAAAATTTATTAAAGAAATTTAAGTTAAGGAATTAAGAAATAAAATTAATAAAGAAAATAAAATTTACTAAAGTAAAAAATGGAGACTGGTTTTCCATGAATGAAAATTCTTTATACTATATCCTCTTTTTTTAATAAAATTTATTAAAGAGGAAGAAAATAATTTTTTTATTTTAAACAAATTATTTCCGGTTGCTTGTTCTCTCTTTTAAGAGGGGAAAAAATTTTCTACTTAGATTTTAAAGCTCAAGGGATTGTGCAACACTGGAGAATTTTTCATCGATAAAATTCTTCATATTAATAACAATAAATAAAAATTTTAGTGCTATCGCATTGCCCGTTTATAAAACAATAACTATTAAGAAATAGTTTTTCAAAAATAATTACAGAGTAGTTACGAATATAATTATGAAAAAGTATAATTTTATATAATATAATAAAATTAAAACTGGACAAAATTAACAACATTTTAAATGAAAATATGTAAAATCTGCTCAAGTTTTCACATATATTTTTTTCTTACAAATTAAATGAAAGTCTATCGTGTTTATACTTGTATTATAAAAATTGAGTTTAATAATTTTTCCATTTTTCACCGATTATTTCTGAATGCGTGTTCTCATCAAAGCAGAAAAATGTTTTAACCCACATTTTGTAAATCGAGGGCTTGTGAAAAAATGAAGAATTCTCCATCGATTAAATTGTTCGTTGATAAATATTATAGCACAATCGCATTCTCCGTTAATAAAACAATATTGAAATGAGCATAATAAACGGATAATGATTTAATAAATATAACATTTAATTCAATAAAACAAACTAATGACAATATTAAATTAAAATAAATGATGGTTTATTTTTAGCACCCCAAATTTTCAATAAAGACCGCAAAATATATTTCAGCGATTTTTTACTTTGAATACTTTTTACGAAGAATGTAAAAGGTATATGTAAAATCTGCTCCAGTTTTCAATATTTTTAATGATAAAATTCATAAAAGTCTCATAGACTTGAAGTTTCGAACGTTCAGTTGAACGAATAATTGAAAAGTTTATTCTTTCACAAAACAATTGTTGAAACTTTGTTTATACTTTGAAGATAATTCTTCAAATATCTTCGAATTTTTGAAATTATTATTTAGCAAATACTTGCAATCTCTTCGATTGTTTCGTTAAATAAATACTTCGGATTTTTCGTTCATCTGAATGTTTGAAATTTCAAGTACGTCTTGATATTGAAATAATTTCAAATTTTCCTGATGTTGAAATAATTTCAAATTTTCTTGATGTTGAAATAATTTCAAATTTTCTTGATATTGAAATAATTTCAAATTTTCTTGATATTGAAATAATTTCAAATTTTCTTGATATTGAAATAATTTCAAATTTTCTTGATGTTGAAATAATTTCAAATTTTCTTGACATTGAAATAATTTCAAATTTTCTTGACATTGAAATAATTTTGAATTTTCTTGATATTGAAATAATTTCAAATTTTCCTGAAATTGAAATAATTTTGAATTTTCTTGTTTTTGAAATAATTTCAAATTGTCCTGATATTGAAATAATTTCAAATTTTCTTAATATTGCAATAATTTCAAATTTTCTTAATATTGCAATAATTTTGAATTTTCTTGATATTGAAAAATTTTTAAATTTTCTTGATATTGAAATATTTTCAAATTTTCCTGATATTGAAATAATTTTGAATTTTCTTGACATTGAAATAATTTCAAATTTTCTTGATATTGAAGTAATTTCAAATTGTCTCGATATTGAAATAATTTCAAATTTTCTTGATATTGAAATAATTTCAAATTTTCATAATATTGAAATAATTTCAAAAGTCTTGATATTGACATAATTCGAATTAGAAACGTCTTTTATTTTTTTGAATTATTTTTCTGGCCTCGCTGGTTATGTCAACCCCTCCTCAACCCCCTCTCTCTCTCTCTCGGTGCGCAACGCTTGAAAATCAATAGATTCAAGCGGAGAGAACCCGCTCATCATTAGGGTGGCTTCTCCTTGAAACGCCGGCTGGTTTCACGAAATTAAATTGTCGAATAACCGAGTCACACGAAACCACCCCAATGACTGCAAAACGATTGAATTACACAGAATTAATTTGACACGATACTTAAGCATTATCATAATCTGGGGAGAACAAAATATCGAGCAAAGGCCCGACCATTAAAAAAACGATTATAGCCCCTCTTCACGTATTTTTATTTCACAGTTTTGTAAGCTGATCCGGCTGATATTGCCTGTACAGTCCCAGCCAAAAATTGTATTTGATTGAAATTTCCGTACTTCGTGATACAATAAAAATGTGAAAAAATTCAGCAACATTCGGCTTGCCATGAACAACAATTATCATTGTTAAATAATTATTTGTTTAAACAATTTATTAATAACTTTTGGGCAATATTATTATTGATAATTGTTGGTTATGGCATGCCAAATGTTGCTGAATTTTTTCAGATTTTTATTGTATCACAAAGTACGGAAATTTCAATCAGATACGATTTTTGGCTGGGACTGTATCAGAGCTACAAATGATGTATTACTTTGATAATGCATTACTTTATTTTATTTATTACCCATTACACTGCACAATGTGAAATGGATGCCATGGATGTACCATTACAAAATACAAAAGTAATTTGTAATAGATGCATGTGCCATTACAAGTAAAAAAGTAATGTGTAATGGATGCATGCCCCATTACAAATAAAAAAGTAATGTGTAATGGATGCGTGTTCCATTTCAATTAGAAAAAGTAATGTGTAATGGATGTATGTCCCATTACAAATAAAAAAGTAATTTGTAATGGATGCATGTGTCATTACAAATAAAAAAAAGTAATGTGTAATGGATGCATGTTCCATTACAATTTAAAAAAAGTAATGTATAATGGATGCATATCCCATTACAAATAAAAAAGTAATTCGTAATGGATGCATGTGCCATTACAAATAAAAAGAGTAATTTGTAATGGATGCATGTGTCATTACAAAAAAAAAAGTAATGTGTAATGGATGCATGTTCGATTACAAATAAAAATGTAATGTGTGATGTATGCACGTTCCATTACCAATTACAATTTTTAAAAAAAGTAATTCCAGTGGAGAATATTGGATTAGAAATAGAAAAATTGCCCTGCTCGTATTAGAAACTTGCACATTGCTGTCTCATTATTTTATTTCGCTCACTAAAAGTTCATCCACGATTATCACAAGTGATCCATAAAATTAAAAAATAGAGAAACAAAAAACAGACAGTTCATCGTCAAATATGAAGTACGAAACTGTACTCAATCCCAAAAATTATCCAACTTTATATTGAACTTGCTTTTACACGCTGTTACCCATAATTATAAGCAATCTAATAAAAATTACAAGTTACTGATACAAAATTTGTCGCTTAATTGAATCCCTGAATTATGTGCATGTTCTTTTTTTTTTTAATTTTATGGATCATTTGTGATAATTTTGGATTAACTTTTAGTGAGCGAAATAAAATAATGAGACAGCAATGTGCAAGTTTCTAATACGAGCACGGCAATTTTTCTATTTGTAATGGAATATTCTCCACTGCAAATTACTTTTAAAAAAAATTGTAATTTGTAATGGAACGTGAGTACATTACACATTACTTTTTTATTTGTGATGGAACACGCATCCATTACACATTATTTTTTTTTATTTGTAATGGCACATGCATCCATTACACATTACTTTTTATTTGTAATGGGACATGCATCCATTACACATTACTTTCTTTATTTGTAATGGAACATGCACACATTACACATTACTTTTTTAATCTGTAATGGAACACCCATCCATTACACATTACTTTTGTTATTTGTAATGTCACATGCATTCATTACATACATTACTTTTTTATTTGCAATGGGACATGCATCCATTACACATTACTTTCTTTATTTGTAATGGAACATGCATACATTACACATTACTTTTTTTATTTGTAATGGTACACGCATCCACTACACATTACTTTTTTATTTGTAATGGCACATGCATCCATTACATAAATTACTTCTTTTATTTGCAATGGGACATGCATCCATTACACATTACTTTTTTTTAATTATAATGGAACATGCATACATTACACATTACTTTTTCAATTTGTAATGGAACACCCATCCATTACACATTACTTTTGTAATTTGTAATGGAAAACTTGTCCAATATACATTGTTTAAAGTAATGGGTAATGCATTACTTTTACATTACTATTTTCACAACTCTGGACTGTATCGGCAAAAAATCCTTAAAGAAAGTGATTATAGCCCCTCTTCAAGTTAAAATTTTTTTTTTTTTACGGTATTATAGCTAATCCGGCTTATATTTTTAAACGCTTTTTCCTCGCGACTTTGACACGCACAAGAGTGATGTGCATAATGAGACATGACATAATAACTTAGTATCAGTTAGAGCCAGAGACGTTGAGAACATTGCTCGAGTTATCGGGGTCAGCGGTTTGCAAAACTCTCTAGTTCATTTGCTTCTCACTCGTGGACATCGCATGTCTGCACTTTTTTTTAAGAATTTCATGCACGCGCGTTTTTAAAGGAAAAAAAAAAGAAGCACAGAAACGAACGTAGCTCGTTATCGTCGAGATTTCAAACTTTGTACACTTCTTTCATTATACATTGTTTGCGTTTTTTTTTTTAGCAAAATACGGGATATCCGATAAACGGGATTTGGACGAAGAAGAGAAAATTGAAAATTGAATTCCAATGAAAGTTGGTGAAGACTTCAACAAAATTGTCAATCAAATTTTGAATATTTTAATTGAATGTAAAAAAAAGACTCGAATGAAATCTTAAAAGGAGACTGAAATGGTATGTTAAAAAATGCTTTAATGGAACGTTGAGAAAGTTTTTCATAAAATGTGCAAAAAGACTAACAAAATGC